>CATQJA010001495.1:0-58169 GCA_958295435.1 Mesorhabditis spiculigera
TTGAGGAAGAGAGAGGGGCAGACTAGCAGAGATTATTGAGGAAGAGGAGAGGGGCAGACTAGCAGAGATTGTTGAGGATTATGAGAGGGCAAGGCTAGTAGAGATTGTTGAGGAATAGGGGAGGGCAGACTAGCAGAGATTGTTTGAGGAAGAGGAGAGGGCAGACTAGCAGAGATTGTTGGAGGAAGAGGGGAGGGCAGACTAGCAGAGATTGTTGAGGAAGAGGAGAGGGCAGACTAGCAGAGATTGTTGAGGAAGATGAGAGGGCAGGCTAGCAGAGATTGTTGAGGAAGAGGAGAGGGCAGACTAGCAGAGATTGTTGAGGAAGAGGAGGAGGGCAGACTAGCAGAGATTGTTGAGGAAAAGGAGAGGGCAGGCTAGCAGAGATTGCTGAGGAAGAGGAGAGGGCAGACTAGCAGAGATTGTTGAGGAAGAGGAGAGGGCAGACTAGCAGAGATTGTTGAGGAAGAGGAGAGGGCAGGCTAGCAGAGATTGTTGAGGAAGAGGAGAGGGCAGACTAGCAGAGATTGTTGAGGAAGAGGAGAGGGCAGGCTAGCAGAGATTGTTGAGGAAGAGGAGAGGGCAGACTAGCAGAGATTGTTGAGGAAGAGGAGAGGGCAGGCTAGCAGAGATTGTTGAGGAAGAGGAGAGGCAGACTAGCAGAGATTGTTGAGGAAGAGTGAGAGGCAGGCCAGCAAGATTGTTTATAAGAGGGTGAGGCAGACTAGCAGAGATTGTTGAGAAGAGGAGAGGGCAGACTAGCAGAGATTGCTTAGGAAGAGGAGAGGGCAGGCTAGCAGAGATTGTTTATAAAGAGTAGAGGCAGACCAGCAGAGATCCCTTGCGCAATTCTATAGCTACCGTAATCCCGTCCCAGCACGCGCTTCCCCTCACAATTCCATTCCAATCTATTTAGTTTTTTCGTTCTTTTGGATTTTGGGCATGCTAGCAGATATTATTGAGGAAGAGGAGAGGGCAGACTCAGCAGAGATTGTTGAGGAAGAGGAGAGGGCAGACTAGCAGAGATTGTTGAGGAAGAGGAGAGGGCAGACTAGCAGAGATTGCTGAGGAAGAAGGAGGGCAGACTAGCAGAGATCACTTGCGCATTCTATAGCCTACTGTAATCCCGTCCCAGCACGCGCCTCCCCACAATTCCATTTCTATACATCTGCACGCACCCCATTTTTTCTGCCCTACTACTCCGTGAATTCCGGCTGTACAAATGGGGACTACGCCCCGTTTCTTGGACGCCTTGAAATTCCAAGGATTGGGGGCGAAGTTTGGACCCGCGGATTTGGCACAAAGCCTGAATTCATATTTTTGGCTTCGAGGTCTGTTTGAGGGCATAAAAGTGGATTAGCCAGGGTTTGACGCTCGGTTTTTGCCGCCATGATACGGTAGTTGCGTTGCGTTTAGAAGGCTGTTTCTGTTCAGACAGTATGAAATTGAGAGTCGGGTTATTTGGAACGAATCCTGCGCTTAAATGACCATTGAAGTGAGGGGAAACCCAGTGGAAAGGGCACGTTTTGGTTTTGTCAGAAGAAGCTGACGTAGTTCGCGGATTTAGTGCCAGAGACCCGACGCTCCTGGAGAGTTCTCTGCCAGCCTGCCCTCTCCCTTCCTCAACAATCTCTGCTAGCCTGCCCTCTCCTCTTCCTCAACAATCTCCTAGCCTGCCCTCTCCCTCTTCCTCAGCAATCTCTGCTAGCCTGCCCTCTCCTCTTCCTCAACAATCTCTGCTAGCCTGCCCTCTCCTCTTCCACAACAATCTCTGCTAGCCTGCCCTCTCCTCTTCCTCAACAATCTCTGCTAGCCTGCCCTCTCCTCTTCCTCAACAATCTCTGCTAGCCTGCCCTCTCCTCTTCCTCAGCAATCTCTGCTAGCCTGCCCTCTCCTCTTCCTCAACAATCTCTGCTAGCCTGCCCTCCCCTCTTCCTCAACAATCTCTGCTAGCCTGCCCTCTCCTCTTCCTCAACAATCTCTGCTAGCCTGCCCTCTCCTCTTCCTCAACAATCTCTGCTAGCCTGCCCTCTCCTCTTCCTCAACAATCTCTGCTAGCCTGCCCTCTCCTCTTCCTCAGCAATCTCTGCTAGCCTGCCCTCTCCTCTTCCTCAACAATCTCTGCTAGCCTGCCCTCTCCTCTTCCTCAGCAATCTCTGCTAGCCTGCCCTCTCCTCTTCCTCAACGATCTCTGCTAGCCTGCCCATCGGTTCCGTTCTACTCCAACAAACATCATACAACCCGAGTGGGAATTCTGTCCCAAACACCACCAGATATTCCCAGACTAATTTATGCCATTCCCCCCGTCAAAAGCTCAGTGCCCTTATTTTGCTGTAGTTGCCCTCGTGGGGCCCTGAGAATCTGTTCCGATTATCCCCCAGCCGCGTCTATAGTGAAGGGGGTAGGAGAGTGAGGGTTGAACTCCAAGGTTATTCGGACCGACGCAGAAGAGATTCCACTTTTCCTGCGGTTGTACCTTTCCGCCATTTTGATCTCAAATTTACCGTATTTTTGCTCTAAACCAAAATTCTTGAGAACGAGTGCTTGCTCTTGCTCGTTTTTGCTATATTTTACAACCTGCAGCTCAAAGCGTCCTAATTTTCAGCAACCATTTTCAGCAAGAAAAATGGTCCCAATCTACCAAGTGGTGGCGAACCTGTTCGCACTGGTGATCCTCTACGAGCTGTACACCATCGCGTCGGTGTTGTACGCCGTTTGGAAGTCGGTTTTCTCTTTCTCTCTCCCTCTCTCTCTCGCTATTTTGTATTTTTAGAGGGAGCTTCTGCACTGAAAATCTCCCATCTAACATCATCTCGACGTCGAACTCGTGACGGATTTTTGATGCTCATCGTGCACCTCTTCTATTTTGTGCCCACAATGTTTATGCAGGTTGGAAATTTAAGGGTTGGCCGAAACCTAAGCCGAAGTCAGCCTAAGCCTAAGCCGAGCTTAAGCTGCCTAAGCCAAATTCAAGCCTAAGCCTAAAGCCTAAGCCAAATCTCAAGCCTAAGCCTAAGCCAAAGTCAAGCCTGCCTCCCCAAGCCAGCTAAGCCTAAGCCAAAGTCAAGCCTAAGCCTAAGCCTAAGCCAAAGTCAAGCCTAAGCCTAAGCTTAAGCCTAAGCCAAAGTCAAGCCTAAGCCTAAGCCTAAGACAAACCTAACATGAATTCAAGCTTTTTTGAGAGAGAGAGAAAGAGCGATAGAAATAGAGAGAGAGAGAGAGAGAGAGAGATAGCGAGAGAGAGTGTACGAGAGAATACTAAAAAGGGCTGGCAGAGGTATTGCCCAAAAACTAAAGTTCCCAGAGCACATAATTTCAAATACTGTGCATTTCCTGGTAGCCGCAATCGCCCCCAGGCACGCGGGCAGCTGTGAGCTTCCCCGTGGTTTTGTTTGGCTGTGTGAACGTCACCGTCCTAAGATCGAAAGATCGACAACTAAAAACGACCAAAAACTGAAGGTGCGGGGCGGCCTAGCAAAGGCAATTTGCGGAATTTCAGTCGTGGATCTTCCCAAAGGGCATCGACGATCAGGGGACCATCTTCTTCTCATCGCTCTTCATGGTGCTCTGGTATCAATCGTCGTTCAGCCAGATTCTGATGGCCGTCAATAGGTGGGCAGGCTAGCAGAGATTGTTGAGGAAGAGGAGAGGGCAGGCTAGCAGAGATTGTTGAGGAAGAGGAGAGGGCAGGCTAGCAGAGATTGTTGAAGAAGATGAGATGGCAGGCTAGCAGAGATTATCGAGGAAATTCCAGGCTGTGCGTGATGTGCTTCTCCCGTTGGACCATCTTCACCCGCCGCAGCACCACCGTCATCACGCTGGGCATCTACCCGGTGGCCCTCATCCTGGCCGCGTTGTCCCAGTACATCCTGCCCTGCTGTCGGTGGGTTTTTGGGTTTTGCAGAGGCAGCACTTTTCCAACGATTCTCTAGTCTCGACATCATACCGAACTTTTTGAGCCGCACAAATTGTTGTGTATTTATTCTGGAAACGGAGTCTAGGAGCGGATCAAAAATCCCCGAATATTCGAGTACCGTTTTCCCATTCCCACCGTAACTATACGCCGAACGGGAAAGCAAGCCCAAAGCCGTTTTTTGCGTCAAGTAAAAAGATCTACGGCCCGTTCCGGGAAACTAGACTGAGAGAATGTCGCATTGTGCGGGCGTAATTAGGTGCACGAGTGCTTCGTTGAAATTTATTTCGAAATTTTCAAGCGGGAGCTGATGTTTGACCATCGGGGCAATCTGGAAAGGAAAATCCGAAGACTAAACTACGCCTAAGCAAAATTTGAAGCCGACTTATCTCTTCATAGGATTGTGCTACAGGAATGTCAGATGGCGCATTTGAAAGTGTAGAAAATTGGCTACACAGCCCAATCAAAAACCGGAGTAAGTCTAAGCTAAGCTTCCGAAGCCTAAGCAAAATTTTAAGCCGACGTATCTCTTCGCAAGAATATCCTACAGAAATGAGATATAGTGCGTTTGAAAGAACCAGAAAAATACTACAAAGCCTAATCATAACCCAAACTAAGCCTCAGCAAACCGCGCCTAAGCCTAAGCCTAAGCCCCTAATAAGCCCTAAACCCCTAAGCCTAAGCCTAAGCCTAAGCCTAAGCCTAAACCTAAACCTAAGCCTAAGCCTAAGCCTAAGCGTAAGTCTAAAAGCCTAAGGCTAACTTCAAGTCGCTCTAACTTCTTGCAGGAATGTGCTAGAGACATGAGAGATGGCGCATTTGAAATGGCAGAAAATCAAGCCGAATTAAAACCGAAGTAAGCCTAAGCTCAGCTTACGAAGCCCAAGCTAAGCCTAATCAAAATTTGAAATTCCTGTAGGATCTTCTTCAAAAAGAAGATCCTACAGGAATGTGACGTAGCGCTTTTGAAAGGGTTTGAAAGAGGGCAGGCTAGCAGAGATTGTTGAGGAAGAGGAGAGGGCAGGCTAGCAGAGGCCATTTTCGGATGTCAAACCATGATCATAATCCATTCCAACATTTATTCACACAAATAAACACCCCGAAGAAGAATCGCCACACGCGGCGCATTAATAGAGCAACAGCGAAAAAAACACCAGCGTAATTGGGGGGTGGGTGGGTTAACAGCCGCGGGGCCAACTTGGAAGACGACACGAAATTCCAGCGTTCATTTTAAAGGGACGGCGACGGCCGGGTGGGCGGCTCACAGGCTCAGGTCGGCGCCCATCGCCGTCGATGGGTGGACCTGAAAAGCGGGAGAAATGATCGCTGCTGGCATCCCCCTGGGGGCGTCCTCAAGAATCTCTGCTAGCCGGCCCACCTCAATGTGGGTGTACTGCAGCTTGGAGGGGTCGCGGTTGGCCATCATTTCCTTCGGCTCGCGACGATCACCCGGCTCGACGGGCAGGGATTCCACCTGAATGCAAGCTGAAGCTTAAGCACTAGCCCAAGCCTAAGCCTAAGCCTAAGCCTAAGATAAGCTTAAACGTAAGCCTAAGGCCAAGCCTGGGCTCAAGCCTACGCCTAAGCCCAAGCCTAAGCCTAAACATTATACTCTGCCATACCCCCAGGGGGTATACCCCCCATGGGGGTACAAAAGGGTACGAGGTGGGGGTACAGCAGGGGTACGGGGTGGGGTACAAAGGGAGTACCCCACCCCCTACCCCCCCACCCCCCCCACCCCCCTCCCCCCCAGCAACCCAACAGATTTTTCCAGTTACCTCCCACGCATACCACATATCGGTGGCTCGCAAAAATTCAGGAAGAAATGACGAAGTCCGCCGGAATTTCACCAAGGCAGTTAATAAATACGAAACTTGAACTAAACATTTTTTAAATTTTTGTGATTTTTTCCACTTAAAAAATGTCTGAATTTTACTAAAAACATTATTGAAACTCTTACTATAACGTTACCAGGGGTTTCTGGGTTTATTTCAAAAAGATTGGTCCGCCGATAAACTTTCAACTTAAAAAAATGTTTAGTTTAAATTTGGTATTTTATTAACTGCCTTGCTACAATTCCAGCTGACTTCGTCATTTCTTTTTGTATTTTTGCGATCCACCGACATGTGGTATATGTGGGAGGTCGCTAGAGAAAAATTTGCTGTGCTGCTGGAGAGTACCCCATTTGTACCCCCACCCGTACCCCTTTGTACCCCACCCCGTACCCCCTTTGTACCCCCACCTCGTACCCCTTTTGTACCCCCATGGGGGGTATACCCCCTGGGGGTACTAAACATACCTTGATCTTCGAGCAGTCCGTCGGCGGCCTAGTGACAGTGATGCAGAGGAAGCAGTGCTTGCCCGCATCCAGCGTCCCGTACGCAGGATCGCAGCGGAACAGCGACGCATCCGAGCACCTCACCTTGAACACGCGCAGCCCCTTGCCCGTGTTCGTCAACTTCAGCTTCACCTAGGAGAAGGGTAGGCTAGCAGGTACCGTTTTGGAATTCGTACCTGCGAAAGGGAGTCCTGCCACTTGAAGCGCTCCTTGCTGACCTTCAGCGCGACGTCCTTGTTGAGGAAGCGCGGGTCGAACGGGTCGAAGTTGCCGGGCACATAGCCGCCCACCCCGCGCCGCTCCGACGCGAAAACGACGTCTTCGCCGTGCTTTCGTACCTGGAAAGGGGTAGAATTCCGCAAGGATCTCGGCTAGCTTGCTTAGGCGCCTAGAAGAGCCCCCCCCGCTAACAGTCCAGAACCCTGCCCCGGCCGACCTGCTTGAAGTTGGGCTGGACGGCGCTCTGCTGCCGATGGATATCGTGGGACGAGGCTTTGCGGGCGGCTTCCAGCTTCTCGCGCTCCTCGTCCTTGACGTTCATCTGGAGAAGGGCCTCTCCTCCTCCGCAGCTGCTCTCAAAGTCGACCGGCGAGCCGGCCATGGTCGGCGCAAGAGACTGATTGCCATCGGTGCCGTCGTGTACCGCCTAAACGCGTTAATAGCGGTATCCGGAGACAAGATCGCAGATGCCCTACCACAGCCGACCATCTGCCTACTGTATCTCGGCTCCCTGTTGGTCTACAAGTGTGCAAAATATACCAAAATGTTCCTCTTGATCTGGCGAGTATTTTCGTACACTTTACATACTTGTAGCGCAACGGGGAGCCGAGATACGGGGTTACCCGGTCGCCACTTAACCTCGAAAACGGTGCACTGAAAGTCGGAGTCCTTCTTCCGGAGATTCTCGTCCTTTTCGCCTCCGCGCTTGGTCACCGGCTTCTTCGACTTTTGCGGCCCGGCCGATTTGCCGGCTAGAAAAGGGATTTTTGAGAGAAGCCCTGGACTTACAGTCGCACGACGTCTTCTCCTTCACCACCTTCTGCATCTTGGACATGGCTGAAATAGAATTCCTCAAAAATCGCTGCTGATTTGTCGTAGTCTCCCGTGAAGAATCTCTGCTAGCCTGCCCTCTCCTCTTCCTCAACAATCTCTGCTAGCCTGCCCTCTCCTCTTCCTCAACAATCTCTGCTAGCCTGCCCTCTCCTCTTCCTCAACAGTCTCTGCTAGCCTGCCCCTTTAAAGTTCCTATAAAACCAAACCTTTGCCCTTCCCCTCCTTGCTCCTGCCCTCCTTGCTCTTGTTCGCCCGGGGGGCATCCTTCTTGGCTTTGCTCTCTTTGGATCTGGAAGGGCGATAGATAGAAGGTCAGCGAGCGAGCGAGAGAGAGAGTGAGAGAGAGAGAAAGAGACATCTCTACCCACTTCGGTGTCTTTGGCGTTTTTGGAGTTTTGGCGGGCTCTTTCGACTTGCTCTCCTTGCTCTTCCCCTTGCCCTCCTTGCTCTTCCCTTTCGGCATCCTGCGGGCTGGCTACCGTAGATGGGTGGCTGGAAAATATCCTCGATTTTAGCTGCTACCCATTAGCATCCCAAAAACATCATAATTTGCATAAAACCCACGAGTAGGCTGGAAAAGGCTGAGCGACGATCGAGTAAAGGAAAAGTGATGGGGGGAGCCTGAAAAAAACGTTGCTGGGAATTCCGGAAGTTCGGGACTTGCATTCAAATCGGGATTCTGCTAGCCTGCTCTAGCTCTAGCCTGCCTGTCGGGATTTTTTGGGTTTCCCCCACTTCCTAAACGTGCACTGCTAGTATCCCTAAGCCCAACTGCCCTCCCCAAAGGTTTCCAAGCCTAAGCCCAAGCCAAGCCTAAGCCTAAGCCTAATATAAGACGCAGCCGACACCTAATCCTAAGCCAGAGCCTGAGCCTAAGTCCAAACCTAAGCCTAAGCTGCCTGCCGCTTTCCGCTAGTTCTCAGCGCTTCCACCAAGAATCTCTGCTAACCTGCCCACCGTATTCCCTCCTTTTCAGGTTCTCCTTCAACTATCAGGTGTACTCGTACAGCTACGTGCAGCTGCCCGGTATCCCTAACTACCCGAATATGTACATCGACTTACCGCTCAACTCCACGTCGACAATCATTTGCATCCTATGCTATTCCTGGGTAAGGATTAGGAGTTGTAAGGCTTTAAAGGACCAATGAAGGCCTGAACCGTCAAAAATCTATAACAACCTTTCCAGATCGTACGCTGGATCTACCGTCTCAGCGCCCAGACGGAGACAGCAGCAGGGTGCGATAAAAGCCGCAAGAGAAAGAATATGGAAATCAAGGTGGGGCAGCTAGCAGAGATTGTTGAGGAAGAGGAGAGGGCAGGCTAGCAGAGATTGTTGAGGAAGAGGAGAGGGCAGGCTAGCAGAGATTGTTGAGGAAGAGGAGAGGGCAGGCTAGCAGGGATTGTTGAGGAAGAGGAGAGGGCAGGCTAGCAGAGATTGTTGAGGAAGAGGAGAGGGCAGGCTAGCAGAGATTGTTGAGGAAGAGGAGAGGGCAGGCTAGCAGAGATTGTTGAGGAAGAGAAGAGGGCAGGCTAGCAGAGATTGTTGAGGAAGAGGAGAGGGCAGGCTAGCAGAGATTGTTGAGGAAGAGGAGAGGGCAGGCTAGCAGAGATTGTTGAGGAATATAAATGGCATGATTTCCCTTATTTTAGTACGCCAAACAATTCTTCCTGATCTCGATCTTCTACCTAAATGCTTGGACGAGTTTCCGCTACTTGCCGCCGGTTCGTTAACCGTTAATATAAACCCAGAGCGAGAGATGGAGAGAGAGAGAGAGAGAGAGAGCAAAAAATGTTCCAGATCTTCGGCAATCAACACCTATGGCTGTACTCGTTCTGCTCGTTGAACGTTCTGCTCAACTACGGGGCTAATGGCCTGGTGTATTTCCATACCAATCAGGAGGTAACATACCTTAAGCGACTTTAAGGCAGGGGCACGTCAAAAAGACGCATTACAAATTTTAGCGGGTTTTAAAGGGAGCATAAGCGTTGAAAACAAGTCTTTTTTTGTTATTTTGACCATCAATGGCATGACTTCTTACCTTAAATTTTTATTTTTACAGATCCAATCTATGCTGCGTCGCGGCTCAACCGGCACTTCCGATTATCACTCCTCGACGAAGGGCCCGAGAATCTACACCACCACCGATCAACAGTCGAAATCTGTGCATGATTAAATGTAGTTGGACAAGCATTATGCTGATTTTTTAAGATTTTACAACGTACCTTTCTCTCTCCCTCTCACGCTCTCTCTCACTTTCTCTCTCTATCCCTCTTTCTCCCTCGCCCTGTCACGACCCCTTTAAAGGCCGATTACTTTCCTCAAGACGTCAATAAATATTTCCAATAACATAACAAACCGACGCCGAAACCTAAGCCTAAGCATAAGTCTAAGCCTATGTCGAGGACTAAACCTAAGCCGAAGCCTAAGCCTAACCTAAGCCTACGCCTAAGCCTAAGCCTAAGTCTAAGCCTAAGCCTAAACCTAAGCCTAAGCATAAGCCTAACAAGGGAACCTCACGGAGACATGGTGGAATTTCGGAAACGCTCGCGGCTACCCCCGGGTAATCGGCCATTGCGATCACGATGCGGTTGTCAGATTTTTCTAAATAGACCTGTGGACAGAGATACAGCACTTCCGGAAAATGCTGATTTACATGCAAAAAATTTGCATAGAAGGATGGTTTATAAGGCTCTCCCATCACTATGGAATCACCAGTTTAATGGCCGAGTGGTAAGCGACTCACTTGGTAGGATGCTGACGAGGGTTCGAATCCGCTCATGATTTTTTTGGTTTTGCTTTTGCCAGAGATTTTTGTACAAGTGCAAAATCATACGTGCTAAAGTACTTATAAATTTTATGACAGTTGTCGACGTTACGTGGTCAGAAAATTATTCTTGGGAAATTTTTTTCATTTTTTTGCAGATGGCCAGGTGTAGGAACTCTAGCCGGCAGAACTGATTTCCATTTTTCGATTTTTTTTTCCTTTAATGGCTAAACATTAGGGAATTCGCGCTAATACTGGCAACATTCTGGACTTACAAAAATCTGGCAAAAAGCAAAAACAAAAAATCATGAGCGGATTCGAACCCTCGTCAGCATCCTACCAAGTGAGTCGCTTACCACTCGGCCATTCAACTGGTGATTCCATAGTGATGGGAGAGCCTCATAAACCATCCTTCTATGCAAATTTTTTGCATGTAAATCAGCATTTTCCGGAAGTGCTGTATCTCTGTCCACAGGTCTATTTAGAAAAATCTGACAAGCGCATCGTGATCGCAATGGCCGATTACCCGGGGGTAGCCGGGAGCGTTTGCCGAAATTCCACCATGTCTCCGTGAGGTTCCCTTGTAAGCCTAAGCCTCAACCTAAGCCTAAGCCTAAGCCTAAGCCTAACCTAACTAGGGAATGTTTTCGGGCGGACATCGGGCCCAGATATGTGAGTATGTGCATCTTGTAGAGCTCGACGAGACGAATCGATTGATGTAACTTTTAGCTGCTGATACCTTATTTTAACAAAGTTACAACGGTTTAAAGTTTTTGGCGATACCTTCATAGGCCCTCCCCACGCCCCGACCATCGTGTCCTGGTAGCCTAGTGGCTTAGTAGTCGGCGTTTAGAGATAGTAACGAGGGTACGGATCCGCTCACGATTTTTATTTTTTGCTTTTTGGCCGAAAGCTTCCTGTTCGCACCCCCGAAGATCTACACAAAATTTTAAAAGTTTTTTGTTTATAGGGACCTATATCAAATTCGTGGGTGACGGTATTTAGTGGTTTTATATTTGCAAGCACAACCAATGTTGATGACTTCCAGCGAAAAATCTCTGTGTTCCCTTTATGCTTATTATGTGGATATAGAGGCCTTAGAAATCCAGATAAAATTTTTAAAAAAGTTTTATGTAGACCTTCGGGGGTGCAAAAAGGAAGCTTTCGGCCAAAGAGCAAAAAATAAAAATCGTGAGCGGATCCGTACCCTCGTTACTATCTCCAAACGCCGACTACTAAGCCACCAGGCTACCAGGACACGATGGTCGGGGCGTGGGGAGGGCCTATGAAGGTATCGCCAAAAACTTTAAACCGTTGTAACTTTGTTAAAATAAGGTATCAGCAGCTAAAAGTTACATCAATCGATTCGTCTCGTCGAGCTCTACAAGATGCACATACTCACATATCTGGGCCCGATGTCCGCCCGAAAACATTCCCTAGTAAGCATCATCGACGACATTCCGCCCGAATCCATAACTTACGACAGACACGCTCAAGCAAGTTTCTGAGACAAATTTATAGCCAGCGCTACGGGCAGCTGCTATTTCCAGCCGTGGTCAAGTCCTGGAATTAATTAAAAATTTATTAAAAAACTTGTTCTCAGAATATGAGCAGCAGGAGGTAGGAAGTGAGTGAGAGAGAGAGAAAGAGAGAGAGAGAGAGAGAGAGAGAGAGACGCAGGGCAAATTCGGTTCCTGCTTTCGGAGGTTAGCTATTTTAGGGTCAGCAGTATTGTAGCGGGCGTGGGGCTCAAAATCAGCCTCTTGACAGGAAGGTCAGCTTTTTCGATCCTTTTTCGAGATCTAAATTAGGTGGTACAGGGTCAGTTTTCGAGAGAGAGGGAAGGGCAGAGAGAGAGAGTGAGAGAGAGAGAAAGAGAAAGCGAGAGAAAGACAGACAGAGAAATTAACCCTTTCTCGACCAAACCTCAAACCCCAAACTCCATGTTTATTCATACCAAGTGAGGCTGCACCCCGATTATTTATGCGGCGTTTTTACAGCCCTGCAAATGACAGCCAATCCCCCTGCACCGTGTTTTCCAGGTTTCGCCGCAAATTTACGTGATTTTAGGAAATTTTTCGGGAAGAGCCAAATCAAATTCAGCCCTGCTGTCACAATCCCTTTAAAACGCTTTTGTCACCCATATTTCCAACATATTGCTCCTGTCTTCCCCGATTCCCCCCGTCCTGGCCATATTTCGCAGCGACGGGCCAACGACAAAGCCACAAAAATTTATCACCCCACCGGGCTTTTGCCCTGGGGCGGTGCCCCCAGGGCATAAGCCCCGGCCGGCCGTTCTGACGTAGAAGACGTGGCTTTTCCGAATATTGCCCCTTCCCCCCCCCCCACGCAACTAGACTACGCTTGTATTAAGGGCTGGAGTTCCTAAAGAATCAGTGCTAGCCTGCCCTCTCCTCTTCCTCAACAATCTCTGCTAGCCTGCCCTCTCCTTTTCCTCAACTATCTCTGCTAGCCTGCCCTCTCCTTTTCCTCAACAATCTCTGCTAGCCTGTCCTCTCCTCTTCCTCAACAATCTCTGCTAGCCTGTCCTCTCCTCTTCCTCAACAATCTCTGCTAGCCTGCCCTCTCCTCTTCCTCAACAATCTCTGCTAGCCTGCCCTCTCCTCGTCCTCAGCACTCTCTGCTAGCCGTCTCTACGGTAGAATAAATCAGCAAAACTTCTATTAGAAAGTGCAACTTCACTCAGAATATCAGTACCGCGACCCCCCATCCGCTCAAAAATTCCATTAGCATAAAACCACCTGTGGACGCTGCAACGTGTGTTTTCTGTTTAAATATTCTAGCACGGGGCCAAAAATGGGTTCATTCCACCGGACAAAGAATGGATGGAATTTTCTAAAAAAAGATCACACACTGGATTTGATGTAAATTTGATTTCCTTGATTTCAAAGGCTCGTCTGTTGTCCACTCTTTCTCTCTGCACCTCTCTCTTTCTCTCTCTTTCTCTCTCATTCTTTCTCTGTCGCGTTTGTGAGTTAATTCAATCTTTTATTGCGAAGGGGCTTTTCCCTGGAGAAAGATGCAAAGAGTGAAAGCAGAAGAATGAGAGCTAGTGAGAGAGAGAGTGAGAGAGAGAGATGAGAGAGATATTTATTGAAAAAGCCTGATTTAAAAGCGTAGGCGAATCGCGGCACTGCGGTAATGGCGATAACTTACTTTTACCGAAAATTGAGTTTTAAAGTTCCACACTATGAGTTTCAATGAAATCGGGGAGCAAAAAAATTACAATAACCCCAGCAGAGATTTTTGAGGAAGAGGAGAGGACCGGTTAGTAGAGATGGCAACTCTCAACCTGCGGCTATTTTCAGCCCTAATCCTCCAAATTTAGAAGTGTTCCCCCGGGTTTGTATGAGCTGTTCTTTGTTGTCTTTTGGGAATTCGGGTTGACCCTCGGCGGGTTCATATTTTGACGAGAAAATTGATGTCAGCGGGTGAAGAGGGGGCCCTTGGCGGGACCCAGACATACACACACGCCCGCCCGTCGACCCGAACAGAGCGCGGCCCGGAAAAATGATGTAGTGGGCGTGTAACAGATGTTAGACATCGTGACGGTTTTATACACTTTGTTTAAAGTTATAGCCAATTTTCTATGCTGGGGCTCTTGCTCTCCTCTCTCTCTCTCTCTCTCTCTCTCTCTCTCTCTCTCTCTCTCTCTCTCTCTCTTGCTCTCTCTCTTCTCTCTCTCTCTCTCTCTCTCTCTTGCTCTCTCTCTCTCTCTCTCTCTCTCTCTCTCTCTCTCTCTCTCTCTCGCTCTCGTTCTTTATCAAACTGAATCTAGCTCAAACTCAATCAGTCCATTAGGGTTTTTGAAAATTCACGTCCCCGGTCCTCAACAATCTCTGCTAGCCTGCCCTCTCCTCTTCCTCAACAATCTCTGCTAGCCTGCCCTCTCCTCTTCCTCAACAATCTCTGCTAGCCTGCCCTCTCCTCTTCCTCAACAATCTCTGCTAGCCTGCCCTCTTCTCTTCCTCAACAATCTCTGCTAGCCTGCCCTCTCCTCTTCCTCAACAATCTCTGCTAGCCTGCCCTCTCCTCTTCCTCAACAATCTCTGCTAGCCTGCCCTCTCCTCTTCCTCAACAATCTCTGCTAGCCTGCCCTCTCCTCTTCCTCAACAATCTCTGCTAGCCTGCCCTCTCCTTTCCTCAATAATCTCTGCTCGCCGGCTCCTTTCAGGGCCCTTCCCGGGCGGTGTAATTTGAATGTCCCTCCCTCCATTGACTACGCGCATTCCTAATTACACCCCGATAAATTAACTCGGCGCCGATGTTGCATTACTGATCGCGGGGCTCATCAGAAAGAGCGGGGATTTTTCCTCAACCCCCAATTCCGCGAAGGCGGCATCGTTTTTCCGGGCGTCGGCGAGGCGTTCTTGCTAATTTCCAGGCCCGGCTAGCCGTTGCGATTTGCACAAATCATTCCGGGTCGAAACTACGGTGTCTCCTGAAAATTGTAAGTTTTCGCCCATCCCAAAAACTTGAATTTATGTGGTTTGTAGTTTCCGGCATTCAGCCTAAACAGAACTTTCTTCCTGGTAGCTTATAATTATCGCTAAAGGTGCGCGCCAGGGCTACCGTAACCCAGGAAAAGCCCAAAATTCCGGGTGCACTAAAGTAATTAAGCATTTATTGGGGTAGAGGGCGTAAATATTATAATTGTCCTGGCTCGCTCTATCTCCCTCTCTCTCGCTCTCTCTCTCTCTCGTCTCTGTCTCTGTCTCTTTCTTACTATCTCTCTCGCTTCTTTCAAATTACTTCCGGGCCCCCTAATTTATTCAGCCCTTTTTGTATAACCCCCGAAAATGGGTTTTTCGCCAATTATGAAAAAATTGAGTCTCAGCTGGCGTCATTTGTCCAGAACGGAATTTCATGATTTTTAGCGTTTGTTTTGGTCCGAAGCCTAAGCCGAACCTAAGCCTAAGCCTATTCCT
Source organism: Mesorhabditis spiculigera (assembly GCA_958295435.1). Classification (NCBI taxonomy): domain Eukaryota; kingdom Metazoa; phylum Nematoda; class Chromadorea; order Rhabditida; family Rhabditidae; genus Mesorhabditis; species Mesorhabditis spiculigera. The sequence goes on from CATQJA010001495.1 coordinate 15,019, forward strand.
GAGCCTAAACCTAAGCCTTTCGGGCCTCCGAAATACGCCAAATTTCGACCCCTCCCGCCCACATTTTGGGCTTTGTTTTTGTGCGTAAGGGAGTCTCCCGAAAATCGCTTTATAGGACGACGCCACGCGCCCAAATCTGATAGTTTGTCCCTAGGCTATGCCAGCCTCTTCCGGCCCGATTTTGCCGTTTTTAAAGGGGCTGGGAAGGCATGAATCGGAATTTTATCGATAGCAGAGACTGGCTAGGGCGTTGAGGAAGAGGAGAGCGCAGGCTAGCAGAGATTGTTGAGGAAGAGGAGAGGGCAGGCTAGCAGAGATTGTTGAGGAAGAGGAGAGGGCAGGCTAGCAGAGATTGTTGAGGAATAGGAGAGGGCAGGCTAGCAGAGATTGTTGAGGAAGAGGAGAGGGCAGGCTAGCAGAGATTGTTGAGGAAGAGGAGAGGGCAGGCTAGCAGAGATTGTTGAGGAAGAGGAGAGGGCAGGCTAGCAGAGATTGTTGAGGAAGAGGAGAGGGCAGGCTAGCAGAGATTGTTGAGGAAGAGGAGAGGGCAGGCTAGCAGAGACTGTTGAGGAAGAGGAGAGGGCAGGCTAGCAGAGATTGTTGAGGAAGAGGAGAGGGCAGGCTAGCAGAGATTGTTGAGGAAGAGGAGAGGACAGGCTAGCAGAGATTGTTGAGGAAGAGGAGAGGGCAGGCTAGCAGAGATTGTTGAGGAAGAGGAGAGGGCAGGCTAGCAGAGATTGTTGAGGAAGAGGAGAGGGCAGGGTAGCAGATATCCAAGCAAACATTTTTGACAAACTGCTCCGACTATAGCCACCACCCTCATTCCACCATTAATGCGTGGATCGCGTTCTTGGTGCTCATTTAGCGCTGGTGTTTATATGCTAATTGGCTGCATAAAAGCGGCTTTTCGCCGAGAGACCAAACAACTTTTGATCTGGGCTTAGGTTAGGCTTAGGCTTAGGCCCAGCCCTTTTTGTCAAAACGAGACTCTACTTCCGATATTATTCTGTCTTCCGGTGCTCCTTGATCATCCCCTCATCATGCTCATGCTCAGATAAACATCCCCCCTGGCTTCATTCAACCCCAGAAACCAGGGGCGAGGGCAATTTTCCGCCCGATACTCTGATGCCATCTGGATGGCCTCGCGAATTTTTACGCTTCTTTCAACCCCGGCCAGCAATTAACAATCAAAAAACTGGGTGCACCACACGTGTCCTCGGCCCGCCTAGCGCCAATCCGTAATTTGTGAGGGGGCGCAAAAAATTGGTTTCACACCCCTAGGCCTGGCCCTGGGCAACGCTGCAGGATTTTATTGCAGTTCTCGAGGATTTTTGGCAATTTCCTCAAATGATCTCTGCTAGCATGCCTTTCGCTTCAAATGATCTCTGCTAGCATGCCTTTCGCTTCAAATGATCTCTGCTAGCCTGCCTTTCGCTTCAAATGATCTCTGCTAGCCTGCCTTTCGCTCCAAATGATCTCTGCTAGCCTGCCTCACCTACCGTACTCCTCAAGGACACTGGTCCGACGTGTTCTGCTGAATATTCAATGTTGACACGTCTACCACCCCATCCGCCTGATTATGGATGTCGTCTTTCATCGTTCAACCCCCCGGGTTATTTTTGGTGATTTCCCGCATAATAACCCGCATTCCCCCGCTGGCACCGCCCCTTTTAAGCCCTCAATTTCCACAAACTCCTCTGCTAGCTTGCCCCGGCTCTCGCAAACCCCTTTTTACCCGATTTCTGCAGGAAGGTCACCCGACTTTTCCGGCCCTAATCCCCCTCATTTTTTGACGCAACCCTTCTTGCGGTCCCGATCCCAGGGTTTTCATTGCGTAATCGGATTCAGAATTTGCGGGATGCTTACGAAAATCGTCAGGTGCGCCCGTTGGGATAACTAGCAATTATGCGGACCTATCGAAAGGTGCAATTTCGTAACCTTTCAAATTCCGTAGGACTACTATTGACGGCCTGTGAAATGATTTTCGATCGCAATCTCGGCTGTCTTCTCCTCCTCCTCAACAATCTCTGCTAGCATGCCCTCTCCTCTTCCTCAACAATCTCTGCTAGCCTGCCCTCTCCTCTTCCTCAACAATCTCTGCTAGCCTGCCCTCTCCTCTTCCTCAACAATCTCTGCTAGCCTGCCCTCTCCTCTTCCTCAACAATCTCTGCTAGCCTGCCCTCTCCTCTTCCTCAACAATCTCTGCTAGCCTGCCCTCTCCTCTTCCTCAACAATCTCTGCTAGCCTGCCCTCTCCTCTTCCTCAACAATCTCTGCTAATCCTCCCGGATGTAAAGACTTGGCGACGTGCCAATTCTCGTGATGTGTGGGTGGGGCAGGTATACGGAATTGAATGGCATCTATTGTTTACGCATTAATGGCCGGACCCGCCCGGGTCGGATTAAAGAAGCCGGACACAATCGTGTGGGTATGAGCTGAATACTTGTTTTCGTAGATTCCGCCCCAAAATACTGGCCCCGCCCCCTAGCCTAACCTACCAAATAATCCGCATTTTTTAAAGAAAAAAATGTTTGAAAGCCAAGTTGTCCCATTAAAAAAATCACGTAAAGCTTGTGTTTTTTTAATTTTATCGATTAAAGTAATGGCACAGTTCTGAATTTCGCGATTCTGATCAAAGTCAAACATAAATATAGTAAATATAAATCAAAACTAACATCCACATTTGTAAAATATAAAATTGACAAAATTTACTGATTTTAATTATCGCCTTTTGAATTAATTGCAATTTGATTTTTCATCATTCTTTGTAGTAATTTATTTCCATTTGATTCTTTTACTTGTTTATTTTTTTGTTTATTTAATTTTTTAAACAATGTTGTATTTTGTGAAAAAGTTATAAAATCGCAGTGCATCCTAGATAAAGCCAAAATTAAATCCGCACTAATCGATTCGTATAGTAACCAAATACTAATTACTTCTTGTATTTTAAAATTATTGACTTTTAATGATTAGTAAATACCTTTAATTCTTTAAATTTGATTCTAACCATCTTTATAAAAACATCACCGCTACCCGGTGCGCCCCCGCGCAGAAATTTTTTTTGTTGAACCGAGGAATCCTGTAATTTCCCGGGCCACGCCCCCTTCAGGATATAATTATTTTTTTGGGAGTATTTTGTCATTTTGCCAGTGATTTTTTCAAGTAGTGTCAAGTTTAATTCTTTTTAAATAAACCTTTTTTAATTTCCATCGCTCAAAAAATATTTCTGTTTTGCTGTTTTATTGCCACAAATTTAACTCCGATTCTTGCAGGGTACCCCGCTAAGATGCAGCGATACGGACTGCTCTTGCTCCTTGCCGCCGCCACCGCCACGGCAATGGCTAATAAAATTGGTATGTTTGGGCTTGGGCTTGGGCTTAGGCTTAGCTTAGGCTGAGAGTTAGGCTTAGGCTTGGGATAAGACTTAGGCTCAGGCTTAGGCTTGGGCTTGGACTTAAGCTTAAGCTCTCTTGCCCATCTAACATACCGTAACCCAAGGTTTTTCAGTAGAAATCGACTGCGAGGTGCTTTCGGTGTGCGGCCAGGACTTGCATTGTGTGGAACAGCTGGCTGAACGGCTACAACTTGACGACTGTCTGGGTAAGCTAGCAGAGATTGTTGAGGAAGAGGAGAGGGCAGGCTAGCAGAGATTGTTGAGGAAGAGGAGAGGGCAGGCTAGCAGAGATTGTTGAGGAAGAGGAGAGGGGCAGGCTAGCAGAGATTGTTGAGGAAGAGGAGAGGGCAGGCTAGCAGAGATTGTTGAGGAAGAGGAGAGGGCAGGCTAGCAGAGATTGTTGAGGAAGAGGAGAGGGCAGGCTAGCAGAGATTGTTGAGGAAGAGGAGAGGGCAGGCTAGCAGAGATTGTTGAGGAAGAGCAGCGTTTTTTTCAAAAATTTTGGACAAATTTTTTTTCAGTGGCCGCCGACAAGCGTGCCATCTACAGCTTCAAACGCGGGCAGACGCGCAGCCTCATCCGGATACTCAAGCAGATGCCGCGATTATGAAACCCCGGCAATTCCCCTAAAATTCGATACTATTGATGTTTTGAAACTTTCATAATTTCCCAAAATAAGGTGCCAAATCCCGCAAAAAAATCTGATATATTCTGAACTCCCCGAACTCGACGATGTGATCTCCTCCCTACCAAAGCTCCCCCAAGAAGCCACCACCAAATGTACAGTTTTCCAGCCCCGCGCCGTCTGTTTGTGAATAAAGTCTAGTTTTTACTTGGGATAGATCGAACATCCGATTTTACAACTCCAAAAATGTGACAATTTTATCTTCTTATTTAAAGAAACACTGCCGGAAACCGGATTCTCTAATGAGCAGATTCTAGTACAGTTGTCGTACTTTTTCTGGTGGTTGTTTTAGAATTGATTTTCTCATAAGAAAATTACCTATAAACATGCATTGATGTTTCAGGAGGCACCCTCCGATTGTTTCTTTGCCTTCACGCCCACACCCAGCCATTCAATAGCAATAATTTTTGCCGGAATTACAGGCAATTTCACGCCCTTGATGGAGCCGCTGATAAGCGTATTCCGGCCGCAAAGCCCCTGAAAATTAAATTATAAAAATTAGAGCATTACAAAAATGCTTTGACTCTGCTCCTCAACAATCTCTGCTGGCCTGCCCTCTCCTCTTCCTCAACAATCTCTGCTAGCCTGCCCTCTCCTCTTCCTCAACAATCTCTGCTAGCCTGCCCTCTCCTCTTCCTCAACAATCTCTGCTAGCCTGCCCTCTCCTCTTCCTCAACAATCTCTGCTAGCCTGCCCTCTCCTCTTCCTCAACAATCTCTGCAAGCCTGCCCTCTCCTCTTCCTCAACAATCTCTGCTAGCCTGCCCTCTCCTCTTCCTCAACAATCTCTGCTAGCCTGCCCTCTCCTCTTCCTCAACAATCTCTGCTAGCCTGCCCTCTCCTCTTCCCTCAACAATCTCTGCTAGCCTGCCCTCTCCTCTTCCTCAACAATCTCTGCTAGCCTGCCCTCTCCTCTTCCTCAACAATCTCTGCTAGCCTGCCCTCTCCTCTTCCTCAACAATCTCTGCTAGCCTGCCCTCTCCTCTTCCTCAACAATCTCTGCTAGCCTGCCCTCTCCTCTTCCTCAACAATCTCTGGTAGCCGGCCCTCTCCTCTTCCTCAACAATCTCTGCTAACCTGCTAAAATTCAGGAGATGCGCTCGCTAATTGCCATACTAATCTGCCTACCCATCTTGTTGGCCATCAGCTGCTACTCGGATGAGAAGCACACAGAAGGACGGGCCCATAATGACGTCGTAGGTGGTTTTGATAAATTGCTGGTAGCGATCATCTTCAAAACTCTCTGCTAGCCTGCCTTGTCGATTACGCCATACATTTGCCCTTTAATTACAGTACGCCGAGGTGGCCTGTGATGCCGGCTGCGGCTTCTGCATGAAATGGGAGGGCAGGGTAAGTTAAAAGGTATATCGAAAGACTAGACGCTAAAAACATCCTGAATAGATAAAATTTACGATTTCCAGGTCGGGACGCTAAATGGAACTTTTTGGGAGTGCGGATGCGGGCTGAAAAATAGGCATGACGCGCGGGTTCAAGACTGCAAGGTAGTTGCTCTCTCTCTTTCCCTCGATGTCTCTCTCTCTCTCTCTCTCTCTCTTTCCCTAGCTGTCTCTCACTCTCTCTCGCTCTTTCTTGGCTCCAGAAAGAACTCCTTAAATACCAAAAAACGCGAATTTTTAGACAATCGGCAAAGTCTCGCAAACACTGGCAGAAGCCGGAAACGCCAACGCAAAAATCTACCTGTGGTGCTGTCGGGAGGATTACTGTAATGCGGGAACGAATTCTAACGTTGCTGTGGGGTTGATGTTTGTAATTTTTGTGTATATTTTTGGCAAATAAATGGTGGGTACGATGTCTATCACACACTCTCCCTCTCTCTATCTCTCTCTCTCTCTCTCTCTCTCTCTCTCTCTCTCTCTCGCTCGCTCTTTCTCATTTTCTGTCACTCTTCGTCGTTCTCTTTCTCTCTCTCACCATTTCCTGTCGCTCTCTCTCACTTTCGCTCACTCATTCCCTCTCTCTCCCTCTCTCACTCTCCTCTCTCTCTCGCACTCACTCACCCGCTACCATTTCCTGTCGCTCTCTCTCGCTCTCTCCCCTCGCTTGCCTCCTCTCTCGCTCACTGATTCCTTCTCTCCCTCTCTCCCGCTCTCCCTCACTCTCTCACGCTCCTCTCTTTTCCGCTCTCTCTCACTCATTCCCTCTCTGTCCCTCTCTCTCCCTTTCTCTCGCTCTCTCCATTGCTCTCTCACTTCTCTCTCATCTCTCTCGCTCTCTCTCTCTCTCTCTCTCTCTCTTCCAACCGTATTTTGCTCCAACACGTATCGTTCCTCAACCATCCGCCAAAAACACCCCCAATCCTTAGTCAGCCCGAGCCCAAGATCGGCTTTTCGTGCACTGCTTCATACCGTAAATGATAAGCCGCCCCTTTATGGGCGATTACTCAGCCCAGGTTTGGCACGATAAACCACCCTATACGGGTCCCGACACGCTTGCACGCGAGAAAACGAGCATGCTAGCACAACCCTTGTGGAAGACGATTGTCAGTTTCTTTGCAACATTTCGGCTTTTTTAAAGGGACTGGGAAGGCTTGTCTGCAGATTCTGCTCGCTATGGATCAGAGACTGAGATTGAGCTCGAGTTAGATTGAGGCTAGCAGAGGATGAGGTCGAGCTCGAGCTTGAAGGATGCTAGCAGAGATTGAGATTGAGCGCGAGTTAGATTGAAGCTAGCAGGGATTGAGCTTGAGCTCGAGATAGATTGAACTAGGATTGATTGAGCACGAGCTCGAGCTCGAGTGATGCTCGCAAAGATTGATATTGAGCTCGAGCTATAGCCAGCTAGCAGGGATCGATATTGCGTTTGGGCCACATTGAGGATAGCAGAATTAGAGATCGAGCTCGCGCTAAATTGAAGCTACCAGAGATTAAGCTTGAGCTCGAGCTAGTGGGATGCTAGCAGAGATTCTTGAAGCACACGTTCCTTTAATGTTATTTTCTTGAAAGAACACTAACCGCCAGTCCATACGATAACCACCTAAAACGCACCGCCGCCCCCAAATTTTCACCGGAAATGGGAGGAGAAAGCGACGGGTAGTCATCATTTCCAGAAGATAAGCCACCGCCCATCAAGATGCGGGCGCCGCTATAAAAAAGTCGCCGATTCTTGACAGTCTTCATTCGTATCCCTCGCTAAAGCTCCGTTTCTACTTTAGTACCCTGACATCTGAATCATTAGCTTCAACACCATTCCGTTTAGCTACTATAGTCGCTACAGTATGCTTCGCCAGCTCGTGCTCCTCGCCTCGCTGACAGCTGTCGCATATTCAGTGTCGTGCTGGCAAGACGCGACGAGTGGAAAAGGACAAAAAACATAGTGGAAATGTATGTTTTGTTTTGTCTCTATCCCCTCTCTCTCACTCCCGCTCACTCTCTCTCTCTCTACCGCTTTGTCTCTCACACACTCTCTCTCGCTCTCTCTCACTTTCTTTCTTTCCCGCTCTGTCTCTCACACACGAGCTCTCTCGCTCTCTCGCTCTCTCGCTCTCTCTCACTTTCTTTCTCTCTCCCGCTCTGTCTCTCAGTTACGCTCTCTCTCTCTCGCTCTCTCGCTCTCTCGCTCTCTCTCTCCCTCTGACTCTCCTTCTCTCTTGGCCTTGTGTATCTTTTTTTTCTAGGAGATATCTTTTCCCTGCCCCCTCACCGACTACTGCTCCAAATGGGTCTACAAGGTATCGGAACCCTAAACAGTCTATGCACAACTTTTTTAGATTAACAGCGAGCAAGCGATCATTTGGTCTTGCGGTACCATGTGCACGGTTTGTTCATTTTCCGAATGCAGATATCCTAAAATTTGCCGTTCAACACAAAATTATTTCAGAAGACGGGCAAAGAGTCGTACAAGGACAAGGCGAACGGCGTCGACGCGTCCGGCACCGTCTACTGCTGCAAGGGCAACCAGTGCAACGCCACCGCCGGCCTCACTAGGGAGGTATCTGAACTCGGCATCGAACTTTATGAAGTCGGATACACCATTCGACGCGCCTTGTCGAGGGCAGTCCAAATATGCAATAAAATCAACCAGAGCCTATAACGATAAAAAGTTATGAGGGTTTAAAGTAAAAAATAGGTGAAAAACAGCATGTTTGAGACCCTGTATCATCCCGCGGAATGGAATTTAGCCTAAACTGATTAGTGCTCCTTATTCAACAAAGAAAGCTCTTTCAAATGAGCTATATTACATACGGCTGCCAAAAATTTCCGCAAAAAATATTTTTGGAATGCAGTGTAAGGGTAGGGTATGGCCAGCTTGCCGAAGACGTTTCGAGAATTTCGCGTAAAGCCTATGTAAGATAGCCCATTCGAAAGAGAATTTTCTGCTGATCAAGATGTGCCATTCTATTTTCGACAAATTACATTCTTCGAATTCGTACAGAGTCTTAAAAGGGCGGTTTTTGATGATTTTGCCAACTTTGATATAGAGAGCGTCCAATCCTGGTCTTGTTGCCCGAGGTTATTTTATCATCGCTGGTGCCTTTTAGGGGTCACACAGTCAAGAAAAACTTATTCCCGAGTTTGGAAATGCAAAAAGTAGGAACTGGTCAAAAAGCAAAAAATAAAAATCGTGAGTGGATCCGAACCCTGGTCGTACAGACCGGAGACCCATGCGCACACCACTAGGCCACCGGGCCGATGAACAGGGTGCGCTGGGAGGGGCTCATATCGCCGCGGTGGCCTTTGGCTGCAAAACTTAAAATGCTCATAACTTTTTATCGTTATAGGCTCTGGTTGATTTTATTACATATTTGGAATCCCCTCGACAAGGCGCGTCGAATGGTGTATCTGACTTTTCAAATTTCGATGCCGAGTTCAGATACCTCCCTAGTCAGCACATTAATGGCGCTCGCCATGACGATTGTGATGGCCGTGTTTTGTAAATAAATGTAGTTTTCTACTGGTTTCCAAAAAACCAATCTTAAAAGCAATGGTGGGCTAGCAGAGATCCTTTGCCCGTCCTCTCCTCTTCCTCAGCAATCTCTGCTATCCTGCCCTCTCCTCTTCCTCAACAATCTCTGCTAGCCTGCCCTCTCCTCTTCCTCAACAATCTCTGCTAGCCTGCCCTCTCCTCTTCCTCAACAATCTCTGCTAGCCTGCTATTCTGCTAGTCAACGTTTGTCTTGAATTTATTTCTGCACTAACTGGTGTTTAAAGTTTTAATCCCGAAATTTGCATATTCACAAGTACCCGCAAAATCAAAAAAAAGTCGGCCATTCGCTCAGACAGCGCCCCAAACCTCGCCCCCACGCCGCCCGATAATGTCCCGCCAGCTGCTCGTTCTGTGCGCCCTGCTCGTCGTCGTCGTCACCCTCAAGTGCTACACCGACGAGAGGCAGGTGGGGCGCTTCACGAGATCATATTTCCTACTCCTAAATATTTTCTATTATTACTATTCATCCTCTTTTCAGACTCAAGCGGAATGCCCCGCCGGCTCGAAATGCCTGATGATGCGCACCGCCACGGTACACCTTTAAAAATCGCATTAAACCGTATCCTAATTTTAGCCGCTTCGCGGGGTCGTGCGCGGCTGCCAGCCCGAGTGCAAGGTGGGCTTTTCCTAAATCGTCTCGATCAAAACCATACCAGGAAGTCGCCGGCGGATCGTTGACGTTCGCGGAGCGCAACTACGCGGGTGACGCGTACTGCTGCGATTCGGATCTGTGCAACGGTTCGCCCGGCCATTCACCACTCATCATCACCATCCTCGCCATCGCCATCATCGCCCTGATCTATTAATGTGACGTCGCCTCGACCCCCGGTCTCCCGATCACACCGACGTCACCTTTTGTCCTCTATTCTTTTTTTTGTTTTCGCCGGCCTGTGATTTGTATGCAATAAAGATCGCTTTGTGGACAGCGAATTTATTTTTGCGAATCTTTGGCATTATCGGGGGAAATTCTTGGTATAAGTTTAGAAATGCCGAACAACATAATAGAAAGTATTTTAATAATGATTTTAATAAAACAAACCTATATTTCAGCTAGAAGACTATCCTGGAACTTTAAAAACTTTGGAAAAACCGACATTTTGCTCTAAACGCCGATTTCTGGTCGAAAACGCTATCTTTTTGATTTTGAATACAAAGTTGTAAAGTTTCCGCGTTCAGGGATCGTTAAAAAATAGCCTTAGAAACACTGCCTCTATTTAGATTTCCAAAAATCGGATCCTAAGAAAAATTCTAGCTTTTTTAAAATACAGTCAACATTTTTTGTAAGTTTTTATGAGTTTTGAGATCTAAAAACGTGTAAAATGCTTAAAAATTGTCTATATTTTGTTATATGATCGAATCGAAAGGCGAAAAATTAGTTTTTCCTTTGCCAACCCCCCCCCCGCTGATAGTCCAGTACCCAAGGGTGCGTATAAAACAACGGAAGCCTTTTAATATGTCAAAAATCTTAAAGGGATGCAGACGGCATAGTCAATCGGTTACGCGCTGGAAAGAAAATGCCTCTGCGCCTCTCCTGGGCGCGCTCCCCTGTTGGCTACTTGCCAATTTGTTGATGGGGGGGGGGGGATCGACACATGCCGTCGGCAGCCCTTTAAGGCCGAATTTCATAATAGCAAAATTTATATAAGCGAGTTTCGAAAAATCCCTAATTCTATGCAAAAATTTTTCGCTATTCTGGATTTCGGCATTATGAATTTCGCTATTCTGCGATTTCGCCATTTCGAAAGCGATCCCCCCGCTAACAGTCCGGTACCCAAAGATGCGGACAAAAACAACCAGTCCCAACAAGAAAATATTATTCCACGGATACTTCAAGCCAAAATGTTCAAATCGACCGCTCCGTCGCCTACCTAAAACAGATGCACAAATACGCGCTACCGACCATCCCCAAAAAACTAGGCCGGCAAATAAAACCCAAAAAATTATACCCGCCAAGGTATCTGGCTGGGCGCTGGGCAAACACAATTGAGCGCGTTGTGGCACATCCGGCCATTCCACGCTGGTCTCCGCCAATCGCCCTCGTTACTAGTGAATCTAAAAGCGGAAATATGCGCTATTTGGTGGCCGCCCTCGTCTTTGTAGCCGGTAATTTATTTATTTTTTGATTTTGGTGCTTTTGCATTATCCGGGGCACCAACTTTTTTCTAGAAGTAAAGGAAAGTACAGAAATGTCTAGTCTGTGTTAAAATAGTGTTTTCAGTAACATTTATTTTATGTTTAGTGGAAAAACAATTAAAAAACCCTTAAACAAGACTGTTTTTTAAGTGGAGTTTAGGTAAAAATCGGCCATTTTTACCCGAAAAATCTATATTTTTATCAAAATGTGTTGTTTTCTGCGTTTATGAATATTAAAAACCGTTTAGAAAAGGATTTTAGAAAAATTTGATCCTTAGGAAAACTTCCTCCCCCGATAATGCGAAAGAACCTGGTCCGGCTGGGTCTGGGTTATTAACGGGGGGTGGGGGGAGAAGCGGAAATCAAAATTAGAAAAATTTTGGGGGTAAAAATAAAGAAATCGCCATTATTCGCATTTTTTAAAAAATTTTTGGCCGCTCAGTAATAAAAAATTTAAAAACATTAAAATACATATTTTAAGATATAAAACGCATCTTCGAAAACAATAAAAAGAACTGTCTGATCTCAATTTTTCAGCAGTAGCCCTCTCCGTGGACGCGGCCTGCACCGAGCAGTACACTGTGGGTTCAAATCCTTTTTTTTGTTCACTTTATTTCGCCAATTCCCAAGCCACGCCAACGCAATGTTCCATCGTAGTGTGTACAACAAAATAGGTCCAAAAACAAAACAAATTCAATGTCGAGATTAGAGAACGAGCTTAAACGGACAACAAAACACTGGCTATTACACTATGACTACCGATCATGATGGACGATTCTCATTGTCTCATTCGATTTCCCGCAACCTCCCCTTGCACTTCTCCGGCGTGAACGGCAGACTGAACGCGGCCGGTTCGGTGGCCCAGGCCTCAACCTAAACGAAAAAAATACTACGCTTTTACGCGGGGAAATTCGTACCCTGAATGGTAGCTCCTTGCCGTAAAAGTCGAGGATCTTGGCCGGGTCCACCTCGTCGTACAGTGATTTGCCTTTCCTGGCTGGGGTAACCTAAACAAACGGATTTATTAAAAAAATTTACATACCTATTTTTATAAAATGTACAAAATTTTTGAACATTCGGAAAGTTGGACGTCTTATGACCATTTTTTAAGCTTGTTTTTACCAAAAAAAATCGGTTCTTTAGCATTATCGGGGGGGGGGATTTTTTTGTTAGGATAATAGGATCGAGAAGTGTTTTTCAACGATTTTTAAAGTCTTTCGATAGTTTTCTAGTGAAAATACTTCTATATCACTAAAAAAACTAACAAAACTCTTCCCAGGAGAGTTACTAGATTTTCCAGGCGTATACAAAAAAGTTCGGTGCTCCCCACTCTTCAAGAAAATTGCAAACTTTTCAAAAAAAGTGCAGTTCGGTCAAAAATCGGCTATTTTTGTGGTGCTTCAGAAAAAAAACGTTTCAGAAAAGTATGAAAAATTATGGAAATTCCCCTTCCAATGTTTCAGCAAGAATTAGAAAAGTTGAGCTTGGTTTTGCGTGAAAATCCGAAGCAATAACTAATCGAAGGATGACACACCTGCTTGACAATCGGCGACATATGGGCCAACTCCGGGTCTACAGATAGATGAAGGGCCATCCGCGAGTGCTCGGCGGGCCATTCCTTGCCGCGGGCCGCGCTTATCCGCTTCATGAGGTGAACCTAAAGAAGCAGGTCCCTGCAACAAAAACCCTGCCCAAACCTGGAGAGGCGGAAGCGGAAATGAATCCGGCAGATCCACTTCGGGCATTTGGCGATGGTCGCAGTTCGTGAATGCCTGTTCTTCATGCCGATGAATGAGCTTCCAGTCGGCCCGGTTCAAGTCTTGCCCAAACTCGTAGATGCCCAGATTTCGACCACGGAACGTCCACTCGGCCCACATCTTGCCGCCGAACAGCCATCGGTCCATCGTGGGGGCCACCTAAAAAAACGTTAGAAATACCCTGTCGATCAAACCCACCCGCGCGATTTTTAAAAACGAAGGCTGATCCGGCCATTTCCGGCCCCACTCCGATTTTGTGACGACGCGGCCGACGCCGAATTTCCTATACGGGGAATTAGATAGCAAAAAAAAGACAAAGCGGACCTCAATTGCGCAAGAATCTCCCAGAGATATTTGCCCTCGGCGTTGACGTCGGGGTGGCCGATGAAACGGATCATCTTGGCCGCCATGGCGTACCTAAAATCTTCATCTTATGTCGATAGCAACAGGCAAAAAAGGGAAAGTCAACTAAAATTAGCAAAATTCTTTCCGGCAGGCGACCTTTTTGGCAAAAATATCGCTATCGCTAACCAATTTTCCGAATTAATAGAACAAGTTTCGATAAAAACAGCAACGAACTGCTTTAAGAAGTCGTATACAACAAAAGCAAAAAAAAACCTTTATCTTCCAAACAATATGTCACACGTAAACGAACAAATCAAAGACGAATCAACAACGAGTTCTATCCTAAGCAACGATTAATAGTTATTCTAATGCTCCGGCGGCGCGTCAGGACCCGTGTATGAAGTGGTGGATCTGAAATGACAGCTACGGTGATGGCAGAGACCACGCCCCCTTCCCCGAGACGGCCAATCGAAAACGCGTTTCTTTCGCATTATTAGGGGGACCAAATTTTTTTCTAAAGTCCAGCAATGCCTAGTAACGTAAAATCAGTGTTCTAATAGTGTTTTTAGTAAAATTTAGCTATATTTTAATTGAAAAAAAACAAGCAAAAAATTTTAGTTGGAATTTGGCTGCTAAGATCAATATTTTGTGTATGCCTTAACCAAAATTATAATTGTTTTTACCAGTGTTTTTAGTAAACTTTAACTATATTTTAAGTGGCAAAACGATTAAAGACTTAGAAAGAAATTTTGTGTTGAAATGGTCGGAAAGCAGACATTTTTGGTGGAAAAATTTTTTTTACTTTAATTGAAAAAATTTAGGTTTTCTGGGTTTATGAATCGCAAAAAAAAACTTTAGAAACATTTCTTCTATTTATATTAGAAAAAATGGATCCCTAGAAAAATGGTTTCCCCCGATAATGCGAAAGGCCCTAAGACGAATTGTTACTTGTTCATAAGTCATCAACGTGACGACGGTGGCCGGCAACGTTCTCACGTTCGCAATCAGCAGGCCCTTGTAGAAGGCGCGGGGTCCCTCTTCGACCAGGGCATGTCGGATCGTTTGTACAGCGCTCCGGGCCACGATATTGTGATCTTGCATTCGAGTTCGGACCACCTACACAAAATTAAAGCCATAATTCACGCTGTCACCTGATATGGATAAGTGGCCGTGACGGCGGCCATCTTCGAGATCGAAGAGAACGCGAGATAGTCGAACAGCGACAATTTTGAGCCCTGAATTGAAAGATGCAAAAGCTGAACATAATGATTTTTGTATAAGTCGAGAAATTCCTAGTAATTTGATAGGACGTTTTGAACAGTGTTTTAGTAAAATAAACTATATTACAACTAGACAAAAAAATAGTACTATTTCAAAAAAATTCTCAAAAAGGCGACCTGTTGTTCAACAAATCGATATTTTGGGGGGGTTAGCACCAATCCCGGCGTTTATGTTTGGAAAATTAAATCATAAGAAAAATTTTTGTCTCCCTCCCTCTGCTAATGCCAAAGAACCACCTTTTCGATGCCCTTGTCCCGACAACGCCAATCCTTCAAGAAGTCGTAAATCATAAACTGAACCGCGCCGTGTGACGTACCAAAGAGGCCGGGCAGGAATCCTCGATATAGGCCGGCAATGCTAAAAATTTGCCATTCCACAATCGAAAGCCCGCATACCCTTCATTTCTGTACATTTTGTAGATACAATCCATCATCCCGCTGTATTGCTTCGTCGCCTGCTTCTCATACTGTAGGCACAATCTATTAATGGTTTCCTGGATTAGCCAAACTTCCGTACCTCGTCTTAGCCACCCAAATCGGATTCGTAAAGCACATCACAATGGATCCGGCCACGATGCCGCTCGCAAAATTGTTGAGTGGTTCCGGATAAGTTCTAAACACGGGAAATTAGCTTACAATCGCGATAACCTGCACGTGTTCGTGATCGCCGTCTTGACCTTGTTGTAAATTTGCAAGTATAAGCCCCAAGATAGTGCGCCCCCGCATAGATTAGGTGTTAGGCCCTGCGCAGCGGAAAGAGATTAGCTTTAAAGTGTAAAATTACCTGGTACAGCCCGCGAATCCCCTGGGAGCGCACAATTTGGGCGGCCGCGTCGGCGTATCCGTTGTATTGTGGTCGTATCAAGGCATTGCCTTCGTTGGCCGAAAATCTAAAATATTGCATCAATACAACTTTTGGTTCTTTAGGATTCGCGGGGAGAACCAACTTTTTTCGGCGCAAAACAAGATTTTTTATAAATAGCGGCTACGTTTCTGCCTTCTTTTTAACCATTCCTAAGCATAAAAATTTTACAAATTTAACTAAAACGCTAAGTTTAGGACGAAACAATTATTTCTCCCGACTCCAAATGGGCAAATTTTCGGCCTTTTCAAAAGGACAAAATACTTGCTGTTAAAATTGCTACGCCTATCTGGCCTTATAGAATCCCCCATTTTGCAAAAACGCTAAAAAATCCAGTTAGACCTTTACCTAACTTTCAACAAGTCCATCGGATGGCAAACGAGCGTTGACAAAATGCCGCCGGAGAAACCGCCTATCTGAAGCAACAGTGTGAAAGTAGAAACAAAACACTACCGCGTGTTCATAGCCACGTAAAACATCCATTGGATTTGCCGCTTGGCGGGCTTCCATACAGCTAAAAAGCTTCGAATTTTCCCGAATCAACGGCTTTCAGAAATTCACATAGCGCGAAAAGGTCACGAGTGATACCGATCGACATTCGCCATTGCAAAGAAGTTTATTACTATCACAATGGAAAACCATTCACCACCCGGGGCGCAGTAAGGCAAAATAATGGGGGTAAGGCAAGAATCGGTATCACATTTAGTTTCAAAGTTGCGACAAGTGAGGGTAGGCAGCTTATTTCTGGGACACATTCAACACATTGGAGAGTGCGCTACATTACAACAAAATGATGTACAGAAAAAGGGAAATCCAGGCAAATATCACGCACTAGACAAAAAAAAGCTTATCACAAGTAATGATACAAATCTATACAATCTCCGTATTAGGGCTCAATCGTCAATAATTTGCACTTTGACGCGATGCCACGCGTTGTTGATCAGCCCGCGCACGTTCCAGATGCCGGTGGCCGTGTCGGGCTGGGTGTTGTAGGCGCGATCGGTGGCTTTTACGGCCAGCTCCAGGCTGTTCCCGTCTTTGGGCAGCTAGAAATTCACGTAAAATGCCTCAATTCGAAAAACATACCGTGATATTCGTCTTCCACAAGGTCCACGCCCACATCCGGTCGATCGGTTGCTCCTCGGCATGCTCGAGTTCGGCCGGTTTCCACGTTTTGCCGCCATCAGCGGAAACCTGAAAACGAAAGGATCCAAAAATGACTTGGGCAGCGAGTTTTTTGCCTAAATCAAGAGCACCGGAAAACTCACATCCACCCGAATAATTCCGCGACCGCCGCCGCTCCACGCGTATCCGGCCACCGAGATCTCCTCCTCGGAGCGCTTCACCTTGGCCTTGGCGGCGGGCACGCAAAATGCCGACTGCACGGGGTACTCCTGGATCGAGTACGCCTTGTCCCACTTCAGGTCGTCGCCGATCTGAACGGCCGGCGAGAAGACTCTAAAAATGCACTTTTTTTCAGTTCAAGGCTTTGTGAGCTGTTCAGAAAAATCCAAACCCGCACCTGTAATCCTTTTGCTGCCAATGCGCTGGGCTTTCCACGTCACTGGTGTGGATGGCTTTCAGCCATTTTACCTACATTTAAACAATCAACGCAATCCGCACGAACGTACCTGCCGCGCGCCCACATTCCCGGGAACGATCAGGCGCAGCGGGTACCCGTGGTCGCGGGGTATCTCTTTGCCGTTCATTTCGTAGGCGATGATGACCTAAAGGAGATCGATCTCGAAAAGCCAAGCAGAACTAACCTCGGAAGACATGGCTTTTTGGAAGGGGATCGAGGCGCCGTACGGCTTGCCGTCCGGGTCCACGTCGGCGCCCTAAACCCCGTGAATAGATTCGGCAGCTGAAGAGCACTACCTCAAAGTGGACGTGCTTGATCGAGGGGTCCGAGGGGTCGACCCCAGCCGTCATCAGAACGTCACGTAGGCGTACGCCCGTCCATTTTGCGCATCCAATCGCGGTGCCGGTCCACATCAGGCCCTGAACGGCCTTCTCCGCGTTCATGTCAGCACGCCGATTTCCTAAAAACAATTTCGTTCAGCCAGCCTGGTTCTTACGCATTATCGGGGGGGGACTTTTTGTACAAGAATAGAACTGCCTAGTCACTTAATATCCATTGCTTCATAGTGTCTATTAAGATATAACCGTTTTTCAACTAGACAAATCAGCTAAAAACTACCACAAATTGAAAACTTCAAAAGAAAAAGAAGAAGAAATCAAAAGTCAAAAAATCGACCGTACTTGGTCGAAATTTTTTTTTCCGTTTAGAACCACGTTCACTATTTATTAGGTCCAGAGAAAAAGATCCCCCCCCCCGATATTGCGAAAATCCGGCAGTCTTCCCCAAAAATTCACCAGCACACTGCACCACCGATTTCACCGACACCGGCTCGTACTTTTGCTTCAGATCCTCGACGCTCAGCGTGAATTTGCCCTTGACCTTTAGGCCGGAGATCTACAAGTAGTATTTCCAAAGTGGAAATTGAGATGTACCTCGACTCGGTGCTGCTTTTCATCAGTCTCCGGCACGGGCAGGTGATTCCGGACGAAGAATAGCTCATTTGGCGTGAGGAAGGCGTCCATGAGCAGAGCAGGCGGGGACTCGGCATTGAAGGGTTTCTGAATTCTCGTATTGCTTAAATTTCCCGAAGCTTACGTTCGAGTTGACGAGTAGTGCTGGGTGGCGCGCCGGGTCCTTGGCAAACGGGTCGTTCGCGTCGGCTTTTGGAGCCTGAAAAATAGCCGTTAGTTACCGGAGCATTTTTGGACCTACATTTTTCAAATCCTCCTCGTCGACGTTCCCGATGCGCATCGGCTCCAAAATCTCCGCAACCTCCTTCGTTTTGTGCTGCGCGTAGATGGCCCAGAAGGGTTCTACTGATCCACCGGCGGCCAAGAGTATCTGAATTTGTGCGTCAAGTGCCGAAGACCCGATGTACCTTATCCCCTCCCGGGTGGTTTTCCACAAATTCAGTAACGTCGTAGACACCATTCTTGTACATGATCCATATTCTCGGCGCCTCCTTACCGTGCTTTTTCACCTAAACCTAGAGAATAGCATGACTAAACGCAGGCTGTCGAATACCTCGTCAATTTTGAAAACGGGCAGATCTTTCCGCAGCGGGGGCGCAAAATCATAATCTGCTGCCCGGGCCATCGGGTTCATTTGCTGGGGTCGTGTTTGGTCGAAGATGTAGCCGCCGAGCAGCAGCGCCGACGCGCCGCCCACCGCAGCCAGCCAATAGCCGGGCTTTTGGCGTTCTAAAACAGAATGTCTCGCTCGTAAAATTTGCTACCTGTATGTAGCTCTCTTCTGAGCGCCAGCCTCATCCTCCCCATCGCCAGCCTCCCGGGAAATCGGGGCATCATCTTGGGCGCCCTAAATCTTTATTTTCATCAAGAAAAAAACGTCAACAAAACGGTGATCTGAACTAATGTGCTAGAGGATATCAAATAAGAGCGCGAAAATACATGAGAAGAGCCGAAAATTCAAAAACGATAAGGATCGAAGGATGAAGGCGCGATCAAATTCACATATGGATCAATCTGAACGAGTGGGCATTGGGTCCCTGCATTATCGGGGGAGGGGGGATTTTCTCAAGATCCAATATGCGGAAGTATTTCAAAACTGTTTTTTTGCCATTCCTAAAAGTAAAAATCTATAACTTTTTTTAAATGCAAAAAAAATATATTTTTCGACAAAAAATGTAGATTTTTTGAAGTTTTTAGATAGGTTTTCTAGTTGAAATATAGTTTTATCCTCTTCAAAACATTATTTTAATGCCTCCAAACCCCCCGCCCCTCGATAATGTTAAAGAACCAGAACAGGGATCTAGATTCTTCGGATTTTCCGCGGGCGCGGGCCCAGTTCCTTGATCGGCGTGTAGTCGGTGATGGAAACGACGTTGACTCCCGCCACTGTCAATCCTTTTACGGCTGTCATCCGCCCAGGTCCGATCCCCTTCACTTGCACGCGGACGTTCCGGATACCGCGTCTCACAAGTCGTTGACCGGCCGCCACTCCCGTCGTCTGGCCCGCAATCGACGTCTTCTTGCGGGCATTTTTGAAGCCTTCAAGTCGGCAAGACGTATACATCAGCACATCTCTGGATTTGGCATCGATCGCTTGCACCAGTGTGTTATTTTTGGTGGCCTTGACATAGACGGTGGGCAGATCGGCGTAGGGGATCCCGTTGAATTCCTGAAATGGATAAATTAATACGTTCTTTCGCATTATCGGGGACCAACTTTTTTCTAAGCTTCCAATTTTCGGAATATAAATACAAGGAATTTCTAAACAGTTACAAATAAACGTAAAAACTTTACAAATTTAACTATAAATACAAAAAAATAACGATATTTCGACAAAATTTTACCTATTTTTTTTTGTTTTCACTTAGAATATCGTTAAGGGTGATTAAAAACATTATTAAAATAATTACTATCAGGTTACTGGAGATTTTTGGAATCATCGAAAAAAAATTGGTTTTCCCACCTGCTTTAGCGTCTCTGGAGTCGGCAGTCGTTGCGAGAAATCGCGTATGCTGACGGGGACGGCAGCGTTAGAGCCGGTAGTGCCCTCAAAAACTTCCTTCTGTTCGGGGGAGAGCTTCGTGCCAGCTCGCTGCTCGTCGCGGATACTTCTGGCCAAAACGGAGGTCGTCGACACGCTTCTAAGGGCGACGGCTGGCAGAGCAGCGGAGCAGCTGGGCATCGCCAGTCGACGAAATGCCGACAGCGTAGATTTGAGCAACGTCGTCGTCATCGGGCGGGCTGCTGAAACAGAACTAGAGGTGGAAAATGCCCAACAACAAAGAAACAAGGTGCAATACAGAGCATAGAATGACACGTTAATGTTTTAGCATGAAAAATCACTGGCTCAAGGCGCCGTTGCTTCTCTAGAGTTCACAAAATATGGTTAATAACTATCTATATTTTTATTTATGACTATTTTGGAGTAAATTTTATTTAGGCAGTTTCCAAACAAGATTAACGCGCACGTGAAACGAGATTTTGATATGATAAATATGGGTCGGCGTGAGCGCACAAAGTCCGAGCGTCATTAGTAGCGTACGGAATCGCGCTCGGGCACAGATTGTAAAGAGGCAACATAGGAATGTTAAAGTAAATAATAACTAAAAGCTTAAAAAATAGCACAAAAATAATGCAATCATTTAGGATTGGACGGAGTCTGTGGTGTGCAATGCGACGTGCGGCCGCTGCGGGGTCCAGA
Organism: Mesorhabditis spiculigera; assembly: GCA_958295435.1. Lineage (NCBI taxonomy): Eukaryota > Metazoa > Nematoda > Chromadorea > Rhabditida > Rhabditidae > Mesorhabditis > Mesorhabditis spiculigera. The sequence continues at coordinate 35,671 of CATQJA010001495.1, forward strand.
CGCTGACCCGAACCTGTATGACTGGATGTACTTGCAAGTGCGTTCAAAAATAAGAAATTAAAATGAAGTAAAGATACGTAAAAATAGCTAGGAAATAAAGGTTTTACTCCATTATCGGGGGCGGTGGGGTTTCCAAGACAAAAAGCTGAAGCGTTTTTAAAATGTGTTCTGATTATCTTTAAACGTAAAAAAAAATTACAAATTATGGAAAATGGAAATAATGAAAAAGTACCCCCAATAATGAAAAAGAACCTAAAACACCAGAACGTACAACGACAATCTTTTAGGGGAAAGCTGACCAAGACGGCCAGCTGCCCGTTGAACCCCTGCACCTTCCCGGACGCGCCGTGCTGCGGCACCTTCCAGAAAACGGCCGACGTCGAGACGCGCCGGTTACTTTTTGAATACGGTCCGGAAATGGCTAAAAAATACGGTCCAGCTTGTTTGACACTATTTTTCAGATATTCCTGCTACGATCCGACGCAACGAACGAACGCGAAGAAGGCACGCGACAACTACATGAAGTCGCGCAAGAGCCGCAAGACGACCCGCCATCAGGAGAACTGAAGCCTTCGGGCTCCCCCGGTGTGAAATGCCAACGATAAAGCACTTGTTAATACACATAACTCTTGTTTCTCATAAATACAAGCAAAAAAAATTGCACAGTTTTATTAAACAAAATACAAAACATATCGATTTTTCGAACAAAAATCCCCGTTTTTACCAAAACATTAGCTTTTTCGAAATCTTTTGGATAGTTTTCCCTTTGTAAAATAGTGAGATTTTCTAAAAACGTTGTCAGAATACTTTCTGGCATGCCAAGAGGCATTTCACGTCGTTCTAGCGTTGATTTCTCGGGTCTGGCTAGCTAGCAAAGATTTGTGGGGAATTTTTCATATAGATCATGGCTTTTTAGCGATTATTAAAAAGTATCACAATTATAACGATAGAAAAATTTCCCCAATCAATCTCGTACGGTGCCGGCGTCGCCTGTTCAAATACGCAGCCAGACTGGTGCGTCCTACCCTCCAATGTTTCAACATTCCACGCCGGCCGGAATCGAAATGTGGTGCTTGCTGTCGTTTTATTTTTGTGAGTTTTAATCAATTATTTTTAGTTTTAGAGCTGCCATTAAACCTAAGCCGAAGCCTAAGCCTAAGCCTAAGCCTAAGCCTAAGCCTAAGCCTAAGCCTAAGCCTAAGCCTAAGCCTAAGCCTAAGCCTAAGCCTATGCCTAAGCCTAACCCTATGCCTAAGCCTAAGCCTAAACCTAACCCTATGCCTAAGCCTAAGCCTAACCCTATGCCTAAGCCTAAGCCTAAGCCTAAGCCTAAGCCTAAGCCTAACCCTAACCCTAAGCCTAAGCCTAACCCTAACCCTAAGCCTAAGCCTAAGCCTATGCCTAAGCCTAAGCCTAAGCCTAAGCCTAAGCCTAACCCTAACCCTAAGCCTAAGCCTAAGCCTAAGCCCAAGCATAGGCCGAATCCTAAGTCTAAGCCAAGCGAAGCCTAAACCTTACCTAAGCCAAGCCTCAGCCTATGCCTTAGCCGAAGCCTAAAACTATGCCGAAGCCTAAGCCTAAGCCTAAGCCTTTTTTACAGTTATTCGCCTCTCGCTGTCTGACGAGATCCCTTGCCAAGAGCAGTATACGGTGGGATTTGAAGAAAAAGCTCTGAAGCCAGAGCCTGTGTAGGACTGGATCGTCATCGAGCCGTGCACCGCGGAATGTGGGCGTTGCGGGCTGGAGCTGTCCGTCAGGAGTTGTTTCGAGGAATGCGAGTGCAAGTGAGCTTTTTATTTTCCTAAGGGATCTCTGCTAGCCCGCCCTGATCCCTATTTAGCGGACCGTTCTACCGTAACATCACATGTCCCAAGCGGCACTGTCTACACCCAAAGCCGGCATGTTGCGAGGGTTTCGTCCGTGTGGTGAATCCGGCCACGAAGAGGTTAGTGAGGCTTAGGCTTGGCTTAGGGCTGGCTGGCTTTGGATTCGTTTAGCGTCACGCTTAGGCTTATTTTTAGGCTTAGGCTTAGGTTTAGGTTTAGGTTTAGGCTTGGCTTAGGGGCTGGCTTCGGACTCGTTTAGCGCTACGCTTAGGGTTATGCTTAGGTCAGCCTTAGGTTTAGGCTTATGCTTAGGCTTAGGCTTAGGCGTGGGCTTAGGTTTAGGTTTAGGCTTATGCTTCGGGTTAGGCTTAGGCCAGGCTTAGGCTTCGGCTTAGGATTAGGCTTAGGCTTCGGCATAGGCTCAGGCTCTGGCTCAGGCTTAGGCACAGGCTTTTGTTAAAGCTCATTTCAATAGGATCACTTCGGTTTGAATAGAATTTATTCAAATACGAAAATTACACAGGTACGAATGCGCAAGCCCGGCGGAAAAGCAGCAGCTCGTCGACGACAAGAAAAAGAACCGGGCCGAGGATTTGTAGATGTTTTTCTACAGCATAAAGGTATTTATAGGAACGAATACAGTATATAAACAGTTTTACAACACCGAGATCACATTTCTGAAAGCCAGAGGCAGCAATGGGCAAATAATCCCCCCGCAAAAATCGGTTGTTTTTGGGAGGCGTAGCTACTGCTTGAAGAATTCTGAAACATATTGATGTAAAAGCAGTTTTTTTCGTAAAAATTGACCTGTCCCAAACGGCAAGTCGTCGTGCAGCATCGAGATCGAAGGGATCACCGGAAGTTTCACTAAAACCATTAGGCCTTTAGAAGGTGTTTCTGAGCGCTCTACCTCCTCCCCTTAACGCGCTGCCGCGCGGGCTCGGCCGTTTGGCGATGATCTAGGAGCATAAGGTCGATTAGAAAACTGTCCTACCACCACCGGTTTCATTTGGCTCTTCAGGAAGGCCTCGGAGCCGTTGAGGATCGTTTTTTGATAGATGGTGAGTTCCTGAAATGAAATAGTTCTGGGGAAAAAGATATCCATCTCTCTCTCGCTCTCTCGCTCTGTCGCTCTCTCTCTCTCTCTCTCGCTCTCTCTCTCGCTATCACTCTCTCGCACTCTCTCGATCTCTCGTTCGCTCTCTCTCGCTCTTTGTCGCGCTCTCGCTCTCCCTATCTCTATATCTCTATATTTCCGTCGCTCTCTCTCTGGCTCTCTCTCTCTCTCTCTCACCTGCTGCAACTCCGGCACATCGACGATCAGGAATTTATCTTCAGCTGTCAGAACCTTCAAGGGTTTTCCAACTTTCCCGGAATCCTCCTCCCACCGGCTCGGAGTTTTCGAATCCGCTGCTTTTCGGTCTACAGTACTCTGCTGGGATACTGTAGCTTTCGACACCACATTTCCCGTATTTTTCTTGAGTTCTGGCAGTTTTTTCGAGTGTCCCATCGCTTCCGGAAGTTTATCGGCCGGTTTTGTGCCGGTTACCGTAATCCTCGGGGCCACGGTAGGAGGTATCGGAATTTTTTTGAGATGCGCCAGCCACTACCGTACCCCTTCCCGCCGGTTCGACTTGAATTTTTCGTACCACCGTAGCCTCGTCGCGTCGGGACCCAATCAGGGCTTTTTCGGCGGAAGTCATCAGCGATGTCCGCTCGGCTACCGTAGCCGTTTCTACGCGGGCTACCGTACCACCTTCTTTGCGGGACCCCGCTGAACGGCTTGAAGACGTGCCATCAACCAAGTGGATTGGCAGAGCCGGAGAGTTCGGCTTTCGGACCAGTATGAAGCGCCGTGGCTCGCTGCGGCGGGTCCCGGCTGGAATTGCTGGCACCGGGCCAAGTGGCTGAAATATAAGGATTTGGGCTAAAAACCAATTTTTTGGATCGGGACAGGCTAGCAGAGGTCATTTGAAAGGGAGGGCAGACTAGCAGAGATTGTTGAGGACTAGGAGAGGGCAGGCTAGCAGAGATTGTTGAGGAAGAGGAGAGGGCATGCTAGCAGAGATTGTTGAGGAAGAGGAGAGGGCATGCTAGCAGAGATTGTTGAGGACTAGGAGATGGCAGGCTAGCAGAGATCATCTACCCCCTTTGTTTCCATTGATGCGTCACCACTTTTCGCATCTGGCCAACCTGGGTTTGGCCCTCCACGGCACCACCAAAGAGTACGTCAATTTCCAGACAATGCCCCTTTGTGCCAGCCGAATCGTTCCCCACATCCCCGGCCCTGTTCTTCCACCGCTCAAAACATGGGGCGGGGAAACTACGCGACGCACCTGTGGACGCAGGCCGATTTGTGGTGGCTGGAATGACGGCAGAGAGGGCGGATTTTGGAGAAAAGGAGCCGATTGGAACTGCGGGAAGAAGTTGGGCCTAGAAGCGGTTTTAAGATGCTCAAGCCTAAGCCTAAGCTTATGCCTAAGCAAAGCCTAAGCCTGAGACTACGCAGAACGCACCTAAAGGCTTGGCGCGGGACGACGAATTTTTGCTCCGCCAACTGAGTGAGGTCGAGCCGGAGGGCGAGAGCTGGAAAAGAGTGTGAGCAGAGTTCATGGGGCAGGCTAGCAGAGATTGTTGAGGAAGGGGAGAGGGCAGGCTAGCAGAGATTGTTGAGGAAGAGGAGAGGGCAGGCTAGCAGAGATTGTTGAGGAAGAGGAGAGGGCAGGCTAGCAGAGATTGTTGAGGAAGAGGAGAGGGCAGGCTAGCAGAGATTGTTGAGGAAGAGGAGAGGGCAGGCTAGCAGAGATTGTTGAGGAAGAGGAGAGGGCAGGCTAGCAGAGATTGTTGAGGAAGAGGAGAGGGCAGGCTAGCAGAGATTGTTGAGGAAGAGGAGAGGGCAGGCTAGCAGAGATTGTTGAGGAAGAGGAGAGGGCAGGCTAGCAGAGATTGTTGAGGAAGAGGAGAGGGCAGGCTAGCAGAGATTGTTGAGGAAGAGGAGAGGGCAGGCTAGCAGAGATTGTTGAGAAAGAGGAGAGGGCAGGCTAGCAGAGATTGTTGAGGAAAAGGAGAGGGCAGGCTAGCAGAGATTCTTTAGGAACCAAATTCTCACCTTCATTCCAGCAAGTGAGCAGCAATAAAACGGTCCAAAAATTCCGCATCAATCCGCCATCATCCCGGGTGGTGGCCATAGAATTTGTGCGAACCGTTCATCGAGCCAGGGCGGCTGGGCAACCTAGCAGGGATTGTTTAGGAAAGGGTAGGCTGGCAAGGATCATTGGGGACGAGCGAGAAACCGGTATCCACAATTCCGAGGGAGTACTGGGAACCAGAAAGTAACAAGTGGGGGGTAAAAAGCAGGAAGGAGAAATCGAGGCGTCGGGCGGGGGGTTAGGCCTGGCTGATTGGTAGTACAGGAGGGCAGCGCGTAGTTTGTACCTTAGCATGTGAAAGGCTCTCTTACATTATCGGGGGGAATCAGGAACTGTTTCTGATTCAAAAATAAAAAAATCTGCTTTATGGACCAAACATGGCTTTTTGAGCATAATTTCACAATTTTAAAAAGTTTTTAGGACATTAAATTAGTGTTATTTCACCAAAAACACTAGAACACCACTTGCTTTTAAGTTCTAAAAATTTTACAAAAAGTTCGTCCTTCCCCGATAATGCGAAAGGGCCGAAATAATTCAAAAAAATTTAAAATAAAAACTACGGAAGCTAAAACGCTAAAAAAATTTGGATAAAAAGAGCATAACGATAAATCTTTGAAAAAGTGGCATTTCAGCTGATCTATCCGTCCAGGGGCGGCATCAAATCAGATGAGAGAAATGGTCTGTCTCTCTCCCTCTCACTCTCTCGCTCTCGCTCTCTCGCAGCAAAGGTGTGATAAAGCCGTGAGAGCGGGATTCCCTTTTCTTTTCCCCGAAAAAATTGCTCACCATGATGGATGTCACAGGGGGGATGGTGCTCGAAATTCCCGCCACACGCGCAGCCCCCCTTCAAGGACAAAGCGATTTTGGGAACAAGATGGCAAAGCGGGGCACAAAAAGATGAGTTTCCAATGAAGCCAAAACTGAGGGTGGCTTTCGGAGCTTTTCGTGAGCGGCGGGGACCTAGCGGGGGTCTAATTTTCATCAGGGCGTGTGTGGCGGGGAGCCTTCCGAAAGAGAGGTGAGACGAGAAAGCGAGAGAGAGAGCAAGAGGGAGAGAGAGCGCGAGAGAGCGAAAGAGAGAGAGAGAGAGAGAGAGAGAGAGAGAGAGAGAGAGAGTGATTGATAGAGAGAGCGCGCGATAGAGAGCGAGAAGGGGAGTGAGAGGGATTGGATAGCTCAAATTTTCTCCGCGAGTTTGCCCTCAATTCTCGAGGAGAGAGAGAGAGAGAGAGACGGAGAGACGGAGAGAGCAAGAGACAGGGCGAGAGATATACTGATCGCTCTAAACTCCTGCGTAGTTTTACCGCTTTTACATCCCATTCAATCCACTATCTGATTCGTCATCGTAATCCCAGTCCCCCCACTGACGCATCACACATCGAAAAAAATATTAATACCTTGAGGTAGATGAAAAATTGGTATAAAGGACCTGCGGGGGGAATACTTATTGTTTTGTTTTAGGGCGAGAGAGAGCGAGCGAGAGAGAGAGAGACAGAGGGTGGGGGGAGGGAGACAATTCATGTAGGGATCAACGTCGGGGGAATATTCAGACCCAAACCCCTCTATTGTTATGCCAAAAATGACAATTCTGAGGGGAGGGGGGTAAAATCCCCCCATCCATCCCCCCACCCCGGGACTGCGGTATAAATATCGGACTCGAATAAGGAGGCGCCAGGATTAGGGTATTGACCCTGTACTTCCGGATTGTCTTTACCGTAAGGGTCGCTACCATGATGTCGAAATGTCATAATGTCGACATACAGGATGCCGGCATTCCGTGATGTCGAAATTCGCGGTGCCGACATTGCATAACCTCGAAATTATCCTATTATAGATAAAAACATAGTGTCTGTGTGTGTGTGTGGATTTGCATGCAACTTCCGTCACCGTGTTCCAGTAGTATCTCAAGAAGGGAAGTACTTAGGGGTATGTTCGATACGTCATTCGGTGCGTAATGGGCTGGAGATAGCTGCACGCATATTAGATTTTACAAAATATGATGTTTTCGACATGTTTTTCATGGAAAATCGGACGCCGCAATTTGTTAGGATCAAATTAGCATGCACCGGAAGTCGCAGTAGCCTATATAAAGGGAAGGCAAGAGCATTTTTCATTTTTCGTCATCCGAATCCGGGAAAATTATGCAAAGCCAAGGATATCATTGGAGAAGGCGGGGCCAGGGTTAAAAAGCCGCGAAGCGGTTTTTCAACCCTGGTATAAGCTAATTTCCCCCGAAAACCCCCCGAATCCAACACAAAAAAGATTCGACTTTCTCGATTTCGGCATTATTAAATTTCGACATTGAGAATTTCGACTTTCCGTTTTTCGATATTATGATAGCAAAGCGACGTGATGGTACTGGACTGTTAACGGGGGGGTATAGCGTTTATAGGTTTTTTAGTTGCTCGGTATTATTTTGCTTCGGTGTCTGAAGTCTCTCGTTTCTCTAACTCTCGCTTCTCTCTCGGTCTCGCAGTCTCTCTCTCTCTTCTCTCTCTCTCTCTCTGTCTCTATCTCTCACTTCTAGAATGGTCCTCGCCGCCAACGTCGTTCTCTGCGTCAACTCCATCATCGGCTACACGTGCAATGGGACGCTAGTCTGCCTTATCGTCAAAAACCCAAAAAGCCAAATGGGCAATTATCGATACCTCATGCTCCTGTTGGCCATCTTCAACATCGTCTACGCCACCGCGCATCTGCTCGTGATCCCGGTCAGTTCCTGAAGGGTCTCTGCTCGCCTTCCTTGAGGCGGTGGACAGGGCAGAATTCCACAAAGCGTCTCTGCTAGCCTGCTAGTTCTTTCAGGTTACTTACATCCACGGCTTTGGCTTCTGCTTCTACTCCTCTTCCTTTATGGCCGGATACAAGTACAGTAAGTCGTTATTGTGGAATTCTGATGCAAGACAGGCTACCAGAGATCATTTGCTGGTGACGGCAGGCTAGAATAAACGTTCGAGAGCGCGGGCAGGCTAGCAAATGCTCTAACCGACGCATTTAGTTGGCTACGGTTCCCTGCTCGGCTACTGCTCCCTCTTCGCCCAGTCCACCATCCTGCTCGCCTACCACTTCATCTACCGCTACGCCTGCATTTGCAAGTACTGTAAAAATACTGTAATGTTCTTGTGCTTTTTATTGTACTATAAAAACCAAGTGCTTTTTCAGGCCCAACTGGCTGGCCCTCATCCACACGAAGCGCGTCATCGGGCTCCTCAGCGTCGCCTATCTGAGTTATTTCGGGCTCTGGGTCACGCTCCTCGACTGGTTTCTCGGTAATTTTATGAAGATTGGAGAGCAGTCCAGCAATGATCCTTCGGGAACCATTCCCAATTGGATAAACCTACGCCTAAGCCTGAGCCCATGCCCAAGCCTAAGTCTAAGCCTAAACATAAGCCTAGCCCTAAGCCTAAACCTGAGCCTCAGCCTAAGCCTAACCCGAACCCTAAGCCATTTCAGGCCCGACTCCTGAATTTTTTGCCCGGATCAACGAGGGACTGCACGAGTTCTCCGGGCTCTACCCAAACGAGACGGCCATCATTGGTGATAATTATTTTGTGGGTTTTAACGACAATCGTAAGAAGACATGCTAGCAGAGATTGTTGAGGAAGAGGAGAGGGCAGCCTAGCAGAGATTTTTAAGGAATCTACCATAAAGAAAGTTTTATAGATCCGCGACAACACCGGCCTGCACTTTAACATGCGCCCCTGGATTGCCCTTAGCGCCTGCATGACCATGATGAGCTCCATGTTCTGTGGTACGGTAGTAGAAGTCGGGTTCCGCAGTACAGCAAATCACACCATCAGATTTCAGTGATCTTCGTCTGTGGCTGGAAGATGAACGAAAAGCTGCGGAGTGCCGAAATGTGCAGCGCCCGCGGGTACCGGCTGCAGAAGCAGCTCTTCCAGGCACTAATGATACAGGTAGCGCTGGAGTGAATTGAGTGCCAGATTTCCCCCTAGTTTATCGTGCCCATCATCCTCGAGTACATCCCATGCACATCCATCTTCCTGGTGCCGATGCTCGGGGAGGAGATCAACCTGGAATGGGCGACGATGTGCATCTCACTTTATCCCATCTTCGAGCCGCTAGCTGTCATCTATTTCGTGAAGGTCGGAGCCGCCTAAACTATCGCTGCCAGCCTGCCCTCTTCTCTTCCTCAACAATCTTTGCTAGCCTGCCCTCTCCTCTTCCTCAACAATCTCTGCTAGCCTGCCCTCTCCTCTTCCTCAACAATCTCTGCTAGCCTTCCCTCTCCTCTTCCTCAACAATCTCTGCTAGCCTGCCCTCTCCTCTTCCTCAACAATCTGTGCTAGCCTGCCCTCTCCTCTTCCTCAACAATCTCTGCTAGCCTGCCCTCTCCTCTTCCTCAACAATCTCTGCTAGCCTTCCCTCTTCTCTTCCTCAACAATCTCTGCCAGCCTGGCCTCTCCTCTTCCTCAACAATCTTTGCTAGCCTGCCCTCTCCTCTTCCTCAACAATCTCTGCTAGCCTGCCCTCTCCTCTTCCTCAACAATCTCTGCTAGCCTTCCCTCTCCTCTTCCTCAACAATCTCTGCTAGCCTGCCCTCTCCTCTTCCTCAACAATCTCTGCTAGCCTGCCGTTTCAGGAATATCGCCTAACGCTCCGTCGCGCCATCTTCGGCACGTCGGCTCGCGGGTCTTCCGTTTCCACGACAGCTGAAGGGACCAACCAGGTAAAAAAAACCAAAAAAAAAACGATGACGCACTTTTTAGCACTCCAACAGCGACTCGCAGATGAACAGCTCGACGAAGAAGAAAAGCCAGAATTAAGAAAACATCCTAAATTTATGCAAAATTACAATGAAGCAAATAAACGCACTAAACGTGTCCTATTTCCCTAATAATTTCTGCTAGTCTGCCCCCCAGCTAATATCCAATCCGCACGGCCCTCCACCAATCCTTGGCCGAACAATTGGCTTTCCGCGGCGGCTACGAAAGCTGTTTTGTCGCCTCAATGGTAGCCATTTCTGACGCAGATACGTATTTACGTATTTATACGTATTTTCTTAGCCACGAAATTCCTCAAAATAAAAACCCCACATCATCCTGGCTCCATACCAAAAAAAAACTTTTTACAAAATAAATTAATTGTACAAACATAAATAGTGAAAGTCTTTCTAAATGGTTTTTACTATTACCAAACGTGAAAAGTTTACAAATTTTTATAGGCACAAAAGTATTTTTAAAAAAATGGATTTTCGAGAAAAAACATCGATTTTGAGCAAATTCCGATTCTTTAAAGTTTTTAGATAGTTTTACTAGTTGAAATATAGTTATATATTACCACTAAAAACACTATTCAAACATTTTCTATTAACTTAGAGGCATTGCTAGACGTATACAAAAAAGTCCCCCGGATAATGCGAAAGAACCCCCACTTTCCCCACAAATCCCATCCCATCACATCCAGACATCCATTACCATCTCTGCCCACCGCCGTTAGTAGAAAAATCCCGAAAACCCCCTAATTATTCGCCCCCCGCGGGCCCATGAAAATTTGATGAAATGTGATGGGGAGGAGCGTGTGTTTCGTTTTCCAACCCGGTCGCTTCCACCCCTCCATTTCCGTCGTGCGTCATTTTTCCGGAATCACACTATGTGTTCCTGGATCTTTAAATGAGAAATCACTTCTCAAAAGGTCCCTGCTAGCCTGCCCTCTCCCCTTCCTCGGCGGTCTCTGCTAGCTGGCCGACCCCCTGAAACTTGCTCTGGCCCTCCCCTGGGACGCTAATAATTAGCATCCTGCTGAAGGAGCCACTACCAGACAAAAGCCGCCACAAAACAATTTACGCGGGTGCAGGCATCTCTTCCTTTTTTTGTTTTCATTTTCGCTCTGCAAAAATAGGAGCTCCTAGCTGTTTGAGAAACATCGGGATGGCGCCGAAACTGCTGCCGCTGCTCTGCGTGCTCGTGCTCTGCCTAGGTGCGTTATTTTAGGGGTTTTAAAGTGTATTCTTGGGGATGGCAGAAGCAGAAAAAAAGAAGAAAAAGAATGGCAGAAAAGACAAGCGCTGCAAAAACTGGAACTTTTAGCAACAGCCTCGGCCTTCAACTGTTGCTACCTGCGCTCGGGGGGTCGAGTGTTGTACGTTTGCAGTGATATTTGCTACGGTGGGTGTATTCTCTCTCTCGCTCTCATTCTCTCTCTCTCTCTCTCTCTCTCTCTCTGTCTCTCTCTCGCCTCAAAAATCGCGCAAATTTTCCAGATTTCGACGACGGCTTCATGCCACGCGAGAAGGTGCCGGTGTACAATCTGTTGCGCTAGAATAAACCGGCACTGTTGTGCAACCGTTTATGTTAGTCGACAGCAAGTTTCGGGGGCAATGGCAAGGGCAAGTAGTGCCCAGAAATGGGGCAGAATCATTCGAGTAATCACACAAATAAACGTGAGCACAAAATGCATTCAAAACGGAGACCAGTGGCGTTTCTGGATGCAAATCGAACGGCATACGTCACTTCAAGCAACACGTTTAAAATGAACACCTACCCTCTCCTCTTCCTCAAAAAACCCCTGCTAGCCTGCCCCTCCTCTTCCTCAACAATCTCTGCTAGCCTGCCCTCTCCTCTTCCTCAACAATCTCTGCTAGCCTGCCCTCTCCACTACTATTAGGTACATTTTGGCGTCACCCCCCTGTAGTACAGGATTTATGCGTCACTGCCACGCCACCCCCTTTCAATGCCATGTTACCTGGATTTCTGCACCACCACCTAATTGTTTATTTAAAATTACAAAAATAATTAATTACAATAATATAAAAACAATAATTACCAAATTTTGCAACAAATGTTTATCATAATACATTTTTACAGAGAAAAAGTCTAGCGTTATAGCCGTAAGGGAGCACTTCGCCGTCCTCAAGCAGTAAACCTTTCAAATTTCTAGCATAATAATCAATATTAACGGGTTGGTTATAGATTTTTCCCAATTTCTTTTTGATACGTTGGTAGACAAATTGTATTGGTTCGATATCCGCCTGTCGTCCTTCAATGAGAGCTCGCGTCTGCAGCTCAAGATTTTCCAGCGTCGCCTTCTCTCGGTTCTCATAGTTTTGCGTAATGCCACGCAGCTTCGCCGTGTCCATTAGCTTGCCCACGTCGTCAATTTCCCTCAATACGTATTGCTTTGGACCGGGGGAAATGAAAATTATGCCACGATGTTTTGGATGGATTTCGCTAGATAGCTGGCCAAGACTCGTCCCACAATGCATTAATTTAAAAGCTTTAATTGCCGGAGAATCCCTTTTATGCAGATAAACGATACTGTCAGTATCAGTATAGGCTAGTGTAGCGCCAGCTTCTTCAAGTTTTCTCATTAATTTCACCATATGTAGACGAGCAGCTGCAGTTGTTATGCAAGCAACAGCCAAAGAACCGGTAGATGTAGAGTGAATTGTTTCGATGCGTGCTCTAGTTTTCAAAAGGCGGAAGCCACTTTCCGGAAAATCATGTTCTCCGGTCAAAACGATATTATTATCCGAAATTACTGCTAGAATATCCTCCCTATTTTTACACAATTTTGCATTTGCGTGATCGGCTTTCTGACCAAACTTTCCCCAAAGACTGTTACACATAATTTTTGCCAAATAACGTAATCCATCATTTCGTTCAATTTTCGATGGTTCCAAAACAATCCCAGTTTGCTTTTTAAAGTCCTCCACGTATTTCTCCTTCAACACATCGTTCGTACAATCCGCAGGCCATCCAGAGGCTTGTTGTTTAATAGCAATCATCTTCTTGAAATATTCAGTAAATAGTTGATTGGTCCATTGTTTCTCGGGCCAATAAATAATCTCATATACTTGAATTAGGCGATATCCATTTTCCAAGGCGTACTGCAGCTCATCACTGAACCAGGTGCCACGAATATAGCGTTCTCCCACAATATGGGTGCATTCTTTAGGTCCCAAATTGTCGCCAGAATCGATACAGTTTTTCATACAGGTATTACATAGCGGATATATCAACTGTCCCTGATAGCGGACAGGAAGAATAGCAATTTTGCAGTTTGTAGGTGGTAGAATTTGACAGTAATAAAATCCTCGATGTTTGAGTTTGTAATAGAGTCCGTTAGGTGTCGAATCTCGCCATTCTAGGGTTGCCGTCTCCGGAAGCCGAGGTCTCAGAATTTGCTTATACTTTCCCACAGGGTATTCGGTTTGGCAATTAATAAATGGATAGAGTGAATTAACGTCGTCGTATGAAATTTCCTCATCCTCAGCTGCCTTTGTAATTGTTCGAAAAGTTTGGGTTCGACCTCCCAAAAAGGCTTCTCTGGCTTCTAGAGGTCCAATCACTTCGACTTCATCGAAAAATTTGGCCATTTCCGGATCAGCGTCCAACATTTGGTAAATTTGACATTCCCAAATTTCTCTAATACATATCCCTCTTCGCGAAGTGTTTGCGAGCGTGCCATTGTTTCAGCATAGAGTTCGGCGGGTTCTTTTCCACCATGTCCCAGTTGATGACGGTTTGGAAGGCATGTATGGCCGTGAAAGTAGCATCCGTGAACTTCTAAAACGTGCAAATTTCCATTTCTTTCGTAATAACCGTCCACATAAACTTTACGTCCATTCTGTAGAATCAGTTTCTTTTCTCCTCCGTTATCCCAGTGTTGAATGTCGTGACCCTTCACTTTTTGGAGCCATTTAAGGTATTTTTGTGAAATTTTGCTGTGATTTTGATTAGAACCGTTTTCAAAAACGCCTCTCTCTGGTAAATGGGCGAGTTTGAGCTCCTCAGGCATATAGTTCATTCTAAAAGCACTCAGACAGGCACCAGCCAGTGTTAGACTGTATTTGAAGGGATCCAGGTTGTTGAGTTCTATAAAAAGTTTTCGGAAAAGCATACAACCTTGGAGTAGCACTTCACAATCCTGCATGCAGTACTTTACCAGCTCGTTCCGCAAATTAAACTTCTTTTCAGGGTTCTCTAATAAAAATTGTTGAATTTCTGAAATTTCTTCTGTAGTTTTTGAGGCAGTATTGTAATATTTCAGCGAAGGCCATGGCACATCTCCATCGAAGCGAGCGCAATTAGCATAAATTGGGAAATAGTCCTTTGTAGCAGGTATTCCCCAGGTTTTGCAAAATTTTTAGGGCTACGAGTGTAAAGTTGAGGCTGTCAATTATCTTAACCTTTGTTTAGGAGTTTCGATAGGATGATCTAAGGTGACTCCTCTTGTTTTTCAATGCGCTACGGCAAGGTTTTTCAGTTCCAATCGAGTAAAACTTTTGACCACCCGATATAACTTGTGGTTCTATCCCCTTCTTCAAAAGCCAATCAAAAATAAAATGGCCGTCAAACTTACCTCCATTATGAAAGACTAGTGTAGAATTGTTATTACTAGGATCTGTGAAAATCCAGTTACAAAATTCATCCAAAGCAGAAGATTCACCCTCCCAACTTTTATTAGAAAAGCTAATCTCCTTGACGCATTTGCAAGTTTGATTTTTCCGGCAAGGTATATTGTCGGGAGATAAATTTTTAGGGCAGCAAAAGTTACAAATTTGTTTTGCGCAAGCCGTGGTGACGCGCTGTTCAGCCAACATTTTTACAGAACCATCTTCCTCTACCTCGTTGATTTGGGTCTCAAAGTCCGCAAAAGTGTATTTGCAAAGTCCGGATCCATTTTGAATTTGTTCGGCTGCTTGTAGAAAAGCCTACCCCATGAGCATTCATGATCGGTCGCACGAAATCTTGGCATTTTAGACAAAACAAGGCTTCGTCGCAATCGTGTTTCTCCATTGGGCGTAGACTTTTGAAAAGATGCCCTTGCATTCAAACATTTATACCGATGGGCCAAACAAACCTTCTTTCCCTTACGTTTTTGCAAGTGTGTTTCAGAAACAGTCGGAATTTGGAAATGTAATTTACACTGTAGGCAGCTAGTCGACGAGTCATCGGGTAGACAAGTGCCCAAGCTATGGCAGTTTATACATGAAAATTGCAGGCTACATGTTTTTCTTTACGGTGCGTTATTTCACCGCAAAATTGGCACCCGTATCCTAAATTTGGCTTGCCAGGTCCCCTAAAATAATGGAGAATATCTACTATAAGCTCAAAATGTTCCGATGATGGGACCCAAGAAATTTTGATAATTGGGATAGTTGGGTCTTTACTGCTAGAATAAGTGTACAGCCCGTAATTGAACTGTAGACAAACAGACGCGCTTTCCTACCCAATCCCATGTCTAACCAAAGAACATCATCGATTGACATCTTTTCACCGCTAACTTCAAACTTTGGCCGTATCTGCTTTGCTAAGCGCAATCCTTCCGCATTAGCCAGTTCTCTATTATTAAATAAGCGTTCAAAGTCCTTCCTGGCATACTTTAAAATTGTATTTCGGCAGCGGTTCCGGTGTTTATCCCCTTTCTTTAAAGCCGCAGCTTGCGTTCAAAACCAGATATGAAAGACCACATGCAAGTACCCTTAAAAGACACATGGCATCGGCTTCTTTCGAATAAACTAGGGGTGGCATAAGATTTAGAGAACCACCCTTAATTTCAGGGTAAGTGTTAATTTTTAAAACCATTGTGTTATCCAATTTTATTGATTCGTTACTTTGCATATGCTTTTCTAAGATACCCAAAAGGGCATGGCCCGTGTTTTGAGATCTATTGCGTATACCCAAATACATAGCTCCCTCACTTAGATATTTCAAGTCTGGATGGTCTAGCATTAATGAAAATTTAACAGAGGCGGGATCGTTTCCCCGTTTCTAATTGAAATTTCTCTAAACAATAATCGATTCCATCCCGAATATATTTCTCTAAAGGTGTTACTCCCACTGATTCGCCAAACGACGTAAAATTTAACGTACCTTGAAACGTGTGTGAATCTAATTTTTCATTGTAGCTACTACTAAAATTATCTATTGGATTATAAACTTGCGTATCATCGTTTTCAGTTGTTGTATAATCAATAAAGGTCTCTTTCTTGATGAATTTTCCGAGGAATCCATCTCACAAAGTATTTAGTTTTGTAGTTTGAAGTCTGTAATAAATTTAACTTAATTTAGCAACTAGAATAGGAAACCAAAATATTTTCAAAAAATCAATAATTTCACAACCCAAATATTTTCAAAAAATCAATAATTTCGAAACTAGATTAGGAAACCAAAATATTCGAAAAAACTAAAACTTAAACTAAAAAATCAAAACTTAAAAAAGTAAAAAAGGTAGAAATGTAAACTGTAGCAAGAATATGTTATGAGGTGTTACCACAGACTTTTGATCTTATTCAACACTTTGAGTGCCGCTCAGCCCTGAAGGTTTTAGCGGGGCTTGGGCGGTGCCTTATGAACTATCGGACGCTCAGGCGCGTCTACCGGGCAATCCACAGCGAGCGACATTCGCCGTCTGTGTCTCTGGATCTACCACTCAATCGTTCGTCGTCTGTCGCCCTCGGGGTTTCCCACTGTCTGCGAGTTCTAGAGGTTCTCGACCGTTCTGAAGATTTTCTCATCGTCTATCGCCTGGCTGCCCATGCCGTCGCGTCGCCTCGTTGTCCGTTGTCTCAGACTACGCGCTGCCAGCGCGCAGCCTCCATGTTCCCCTGCGGCTGGAGCCAGACTGTCCGTACATATCATAGTGTGGCTCCAACCGCAGGGAACATGGGAGCGCTTGCGCGCTGGCAGCGCGTAGTCCTAAGAGACAACAGACAACGAGGCGACGCGCACAGGCATTGGGCAAGTCCAAGAGACGATAGACGATGAGAAAAATCTTCTAGAACGGTCGAGAACCTTCTAGAACTCGCAGACAGTGGGAAACCCCGAGAGAAGACAGACGACGAACGATTGAGTGGGTAGATCCAGAGACACAGACGGCGAATGGTCGCTCGCTGTGGGATTGCCCGGTAAAAGACGCACGCCTGAGCGTCCGATAGTTCATATAGGCACACGCCCAAGCCCCGCTAAAACCGTCAGGCTGAGCGGCACTCAAAGTGTTGAATAATATCAAAAGTCTGTGGTAACACCTCATAACATATTCTTGCTACAGTTTACATTTCTACCTTTTACTTTTTAAGTTTTGATTTTTTAGTTTAAGTTTTAGTTTTTTCGAATATTTTGGTTTCCTAATCTAGTTTCGAAATTATTGGATTTTTGAATTTTTTTTTGCAAATATTTTGGTTACGAAATTATTGATTTTTTGAAAATATTTTGGTTTCCTATTCTAGTTGCTAAATTAAGTTAAATTTATTACAGACTTCAAACTACAAAACTAAATACTTTGTGAGATGGATTCCTCGGAAAATTCATCAAGAAAGAGAGCTTTTATTGATTATACAACAACTGAAAACGATGATACGCAAGTTTATAATCCAATAGATAATTTTAGTAGTAGCTACAATGAAAAATTAGATTCACACACGTTTCAAGGTACGTTAAATTTTACGTCGTTTGGCGAATCAGTGGGAGTAACACCTTTAGAGAAATATATTCAGGATGGAATCGATTATTGTTTAGAGAAATTTCAATTAGAAACGGGAAACGATCCCGCCTCTGTTAAATTTTCATTAATGCTAGACCATCCAGACTTGAAATATCTAAGTAAGGGAGCTATGTATTTGGGTATACGCAATAGATCTCAAAACACGGGCCATGCCCTTTTGGGTATCTTAGAAAAGCATATGCAAAGTAACGAATCAATAAAGTTGGATAACACAATGGTTTTAAAAATTAACACTTACCCTGAAATTAAGGGTGGTTCTCTAAATCTTATGCCACCCCTAGTTTATTCGAAAGAAGCCGATGCCATGTGTCTTTTAAGGGTACTTGCATGTGGTCTTTCATATCTGGTTTTTGAACGCAAAGCTGCGGCTTTAAAGAAAGGGGATAAACACCGGAACCGCTGCCGAAATATAATTTTAAAGTATGCCAGGAAGGACTTTGAACGCTTATTTAATAATAGAGAACTGGCTAATGCGGAAGGATTGCGCTTAGCAAAGCAGATACGGCCAAAGTTTGAAGTTAGCGGTGAAAAGATGTCAATCGATGATGTTCTTTGGTTAGACATGGGATTGGGTAGGAAAGCGCGTCTGTTTGTCTACAGTTCAATTACGGGCTGTACACTATATTCTAGCAGTAAAGACCCAACTATCCCAATTATCAAAATTTCTTGGGTCCCATCATCGGAACATTTTGAGCTTATAGTAGATATTCTCCACTATTTTAGGGGACCTGGCAAGCCAAATTTAGGATACGGGTGCCAATTTTGCGGTGAAATAACGCACCGTAAAGAAAAACATGTAGCCTGTAAATTTTCATGTATAAACTGCCATAGCTTGGGCACTTGTCTACCCGATGACTCGTCGACTAGCTGCCTACAGTGTAAAATTACATTTCCAAATTCCGACTGTTTCGAAACACACTTGCAAAAACGTAAGGGAAAGAAGGTTTGTTTGGCCCATCGGTATAAATGTTTGGAATGCAAGGGCATCTTTTCAAAAAGTCTACGCCCAATGGAGAAACACGATTGCGACGAAGCCTTGTTTTGTCTAAAATGCCAAGATTATCGTGCGACCGATCATGAATGCTCATGGGGTAGGCTTTCTACAAGACAAGCCGAACAAATTCAAAATGGATCCGGACTTTGCAAATACACTTTTTGCGGACTTTGAGACCCAAATCAACGAGGTAGAGGAAGATGGTTCTGTAAAAATGTTGGCTGAACAGCGCGTCACCACGGCTTGCGCAAAACAAATTTGTAACTTTTGCTGCCCTAAAAATTTATCTCCCGACAATATACCTTGCCGGAAAAATCAAACTTGCAAATGCGTCAAGGAGATTAGCTTTTCTAATAAAAGTTGGGAGGGTGAATCTTCTGCTTTGGATGAATTTTGTAACTGGATTTTCACAGATCCTAGTAATAACAATTCTACACTAGTCTTTCATAATGGAGGTAAGTTTGACGGCCATTTTATTTTTGATTGGCTTTTGAAGAAGGGGATAGAACCACAAGTTATATCGGGTGGTCAAAAGTTTTACTCGATTGGAACTGAAAAACCTCGCCGTAGCGCATTGAAAAACAAGGGAGTGACCTTAGATCATCCTATCGAAACTCTAAACAAGGTTAAGATAATTGACAGCCTCAACTTTACACTCGTAGCCCTAAAAAATTTTGCAAAAACCTGGGGAATACCTGCTACAAAGGACTATTTCCCAATTTATGCTAATTGCGCTCGCTTCGATGGAGATGTGCCATGGCCTTCGCTGAAATATTACAATACTGCCTCAAAAACTACAGAAGAAATTTCAGAAATTCAACAATTTTTATTAGAGAACCCTGAAAAGAAGTTTAATTTGCGGAACGAGCTGGTAAAGTACTGCATGCAGGATTGCGAAGTGCTACTCCAAGGTTCTATGCTTTTCCGAAAACTTTTTATAGAACTCAACAACCTGGATCCCTTCAAATACAGTCTAACACTGGCTGGTGCCTGTCTGAGTGCTTTTAGAATGAACTATATGCCTGAGGAGCTCAAACTAGCCCATTTACCAGAGAGAGGCGTTTTTGAAAACGGTTCTAATCAAAATCACAGCAAAATTTCACAAAAATACCTTAAATGGCTCCAAAAAGTGAAGGGCCACGACATTCAACACTGGGATAACCAGGGGCGTAGCTAGAGCCAAATTTCGGGGGCCCCGAAAATTTTATGACCTCCCCCGGTCACCACTTTCAAAAGATATTCAAAAATCGCAGCTATAACAGCGCCGCAGGCCGCAAAAAATAAGGAAAAAGCGTTAGCAACGCGCAAATTCATGTAAAAACATCACAGAAAACGCGCCGCAGGCGGAAATTTTATATGGACAGTTGACACTAATGAAAAAGCGCGCAGGCAAAAAATTTTGGGAAAATAGGCTTCAAAGAAGTAAAACCGTCTTAAAAACAGTAATAAACAGTGCCGCAGGCAGAAAAAATTTTATTGAAAAAATCATAAGGGTCCCCCTTTTTTGAGCCGATTTTGGGGGCAACTTGCCCCTGTTGTCCCCTCGTACTGCACCCTGGCCGGGCCTTGGTCGGGGGGCCGGGCCTGGTCGGGGCCGGGGGCCTGGGCCGGGGGCCGGGGCCGGGGCCGGAGCCGCTTGCCAGGAGTCACATTCTTAAACTTGTCATTTTTTATTATGTTTCCAGCCGTTTCTTTTATGGAAACATCGAGAACATCGATAAAAATCAAAAAATTTCCAAAAAATAGCCATTTTTTTTCGGCCTTCGGCCGATTTCGGGGGGGGCACCGGGCCCAGGGGGCCCACCTTACGCTACGTCCCTGGGGATAACGGAGGAGAAAAGAAACTGATTCTACAGAATGGACGTAAAGTTTATGTGGACGGTTATTACGAAAGAAATGGAAATTTGCACATTTTAGAAGTTCACGGATGCTACTTTCACGGCCATACATGCCTTCCAAACCGTCATCAACTGGGACATGGTGGAAAAGAACCCGCCGAACTCTATGCTGAAACAATGGCACGCTCGCAAACACTTCGCGAAGAGGGATATGTCTTGGAGGAAATTTGGGAATGTCAAATTTACCAAATGTTGGACGCTGATCCGGAAATGGCCAAATTTTTCGATGAAGTCGAAGTGATTGGACCTCTAGAAGCCAGAGAAGCCTTTTTGGGAGGTCGAACCCAAACTTTTCGAACAATTACAAAGGCAGCTGAGGATGAGGAAATTTCATGACGACGTTATTCACTCTATCCATTTATTAATTGCCAAACCGAATACCCTGTGGGAAAGTATAAGCAAATTCCTGAGACCTCGGCTTCCGGAGACGGCAACCCTAGAATGGCGAGATTCGACACCTAACGGACTCTATTACAAACTCAAACATCGAGGATTTTATTACTGTCAAATTCTACCACCTACAAACTGCAAAATTGCTATTCTTCCTGTCCGCTATCAGGGACAGTTGTATATCCGCTATGTAATACCTGTATGAAAAAACTGTATCGATTCTGGCGACAATTTGGGACCTAAAGAATGCACCCATATTGTGGGAGAACGCTATATTCGTGGCACCTGGTTCAGTGATGAGCTGCGGTACGCCTTGGAAAATGGATATCGCCTAATTCAGGTATATGAGATTATTTATTGGCCCGAGAAACAATGGACCAATCAACTATTTACTGAATATTTCAAGAAGATGATTGCTATTAAACAACAAGCCTCTGGATGGCCTGCGGATTGTACGAACGATGTGTTGAAGGAGAAATACGTGGAGGACTTTAAAAAGCAAACTGGGATTGTTTTGGAACCATCGAAAATTGAACGAAATGATGGATTACGTTATTTGGCAAAAATTATGTGTAACAGTCTTTGGGGAAAGTTTGGTCAGAAAGCCGATCACGCAAATGCAAAATTGTGTAAAAATAGGGAGGATATTCTAGCAGTAATTTCGGATAATAATATCGTTTTGACCGGAGAACATGATTTTCCGGAAAGTGGCTTCCGCCTTTTGAAAACTAGAGCACGCATCGAAACAATTCACTCTACATCTACCGGTTCTTTGGCTGTTGCTTGCATAACAACTGCAGCTGCTCGTCTACTATGGTGAAATTAATGAGAAAACTTGAAGAAGCTGGCGCTACACTAGCCTATACTGATACTGACAGTATCGTTTATCTGCATAAAAGGGATTCTCCGGCAATTAAAGCTTTTAAATTAATGCATTGAGGGACGAGTCTTGGCCAGCTATCTAGCGAAATCCATCCAAAACATCGTGGCATAATTTTCATTTCCCCCGGTCCAAAGCAATACGTATTGAGGGAAATTGACGACACGGGCAAGCTGAAGGACACGGCGAAGCTGCGTGGCATTACGCAAAACTATGAGAACCGAGAGAAGGCGACGCTGGAAAATCTTGAGCTGCAGACGCGAGCTCTCATTGAAGGACGACAGGCGGATATCGAACCAATACAATTTGTCTACCAACGTATCAAAAAGAAATTTGGAAAAATCTATAACCAACCCGTTAATATTGATTATTATGCTAGAAATTTGAAAGGTTTACTGCTTGAGGACGGCGAAGTGCTCCCTTACGGCTATAACGCTAGACTTTTTCTCTGTAAAAATGTATTGTGATAAACATTTGTTGCAAATTTTGTAATTATTATTTTTATATTATTGTAATTAATTATTTTTGTAATTTTAAATAAACAATTAGGTGGTGGTGCAGAAATCCAGGTAACATGGCATTGAAAGGGGGTGGCGTGGCAGTGACGCATAAATCCTGTACTACAGGGGGGTGACGCCAAAATGTACCTAATAGTAGTCTCTCCTCTTCCTCAACAATCCCTGCTAGCCTGCCCTCTCCTCTTCCTGAACAATCTCTGCAAGCCTGCCCTCTCCTCTTCCTCAACAATCTCTGCTAGCCTGCCCTCTCCTCTTCCTCAACAATCTCTGCTAGCCTGCCCTCTCCTCTTCCTCAACAATCTCCGCTAGCCTGCCCCTCTCCTCTTCCTCAACAATCCCTGCTAGTACTGCCCTCTCCTCTTTAACAATCTCTGCT